>VSMD01136029.1:0-28251 GCA_008750895.1 Mirza zaza | reverse complement strand
GAGACCGGGCGCAGTGGCTCACGCCTGTAATCCTAGCACTCTGGGAGGCCGAGGCGGGCGGATTGCTCAAGGTCAGGAGTTCAAAACCAGCCTGAGCAAGAGCGAGACCCTGTCTCTACTATAAATAGAAAGAAATCAATTGGGCAACTAATATATATAGAAAAAATTAGCCGGGCATGGTGGTGCATGCCTGTAGTCCCAGCTACTTGGGAGGCTGAGGAAGAAGGATCGCTTGAGCCCAGGAGTTTGAGGTTGCTGTGAGCTAAGCTGACGCCACGGCACTCACTCTAGCCTGGGCAACAAAGTGAGACTCTGTCTCAAAAAAAAAAAAAATTAAAAAAAAAAAAAAAGATTGCTGAAAACATCAAGTCGTAACTATTAAAAAAAAAAAACGCAATGTGCAGAATGCTCTGGGACTGAAAATACACTGAGAGGTGCTATGGAGACAGCAGTAGAGTTGAGCTCCCTATAGGAAACAGGCTTATCAAGAGGGAACAAGTAAGAAGCCTAGAATTACAGTGACAGCAGACCGGAATATACACCCAGAGACATGCTTACTGCCTAGTAAAAACCTCAGAAGGCCTGCCTGAGGCAGTGGGTCCCTTGGTCTGTCCTGGATGCCATCATCAGGACCTGGGTTCTAGTCCTGATTCTGGTGCTCACTAGAAATAAAGGAGGTTGGATTAGTTGTCCTTTGTGGGCCATTCTAGTTCTAAATTCTATAGCTTTGAGATGGAGCCTGCTAGATATTTCTGGGACCACTTTAGATATATGGGACCCTAGGCCAGACAGAAGCTGCCTACAGAGGATCTCAAAGAGATATTTGTATACCCATGTTCACAGCAGCACTATCCACAATAGCTAGGAAGTAGAAGCAACCCAAGTGTCCACCGATGGATGGATAAAAATGTGGTCTGTACATACAGTGGCATATAGCTTTAAGAAGGAAGGAAACTCTGACACATGGAACCTTCTGGATGAAACTTGAGGACATTATGCTATGTGAAATAAGCCAGTCACAGAAGGACAAATACTGTGTGATTCCACTTAGATGAGGTACCTAAAACAATCAAATTCATAGACATAAATAGGAGAATGGTGGTTGCCAAGGGCTGTGGGGAGGGGAAATAGATAGTTATTTAATGAGTACAGTTTCAGTTTTGGAAGCTGAAAAGAGTTCTAGAGATTAGTTACACAACAATGTGAATGTACTTAACATTACTGAACTATCAAACTGCCTCTGTCAGCTTCTTTCCTCATCTGTGAAAGGGGAACACATTACCTCAGAGGGTTATGAAATTCAGTGATGCACTTAAGGCACGTGCTCAAAATGCAGCCCTCACTAAGGTTCCTCCCACGCACAGGAGATGGGAATGTCCCTTGCGCTCTCTAGTGGGCAAGGTGGGGACCAGTAGAGCTCTGTCCACTACGCCACTGGAAACAGACGTACCTTGTTGTCTCCACCGGAGACGGCCAGAATGTTGGCTGTGATGGACCAGCTCACGTGCCACACAACGTCGTTGAACTTGTGCAGCAGTTTGGGGGACCACGTGTTGCCCGAGGCATCATCACAGGTCCAAATGAACACACGACCATCCTAGGAAGACAGGTTAGAGTCAGGAGATGGGGGCAAGAATCTTGCATTTGTGATGCCCTCTCAACCTGGAGCCACACGGGACCTTTCTGTAGGAAGAGGGTGGGTATTCAAAGCAAAGGGTAGCCAAGGACCTCTTTGGTGTCCACAGCTTTGACGGCCGATTTCTAGCCCAGCACCTTTGCTTCTGTCCCTTTGCCCTGACACAAGAGTCTCCCAGGTTCCTTTTCTCATCCTGGTTTCACATCTGGACTTTGTCTGCATTGCTAACTCTCAAGTTTCTCTGGAGTTTTCCTTCTGCCTGCTGAGTCACTTCCCTCTGGCTATCTGTAGTTTCTCAAGTGAATGGGTACAGCTGTTTAAAAACTAAGCTCAAGAAAATGAGAAGGGACCAAAAAAGAAATCACAAAGATCTCTCAAATTTAGAGCTAAACAAAACAGGCTCAAATGATATAGGCCAGGCATGGTGGCTCATGCCTAAAATCTCAGCACTTTGGAAGGTTGGGGTGTGATGATTGCTTAAGGCCAGTTCAAGACCAGCCTAGGCAACTTAGCAAGACCCCGTTTCTATAAGAGACTAAAAAGAAAAAAAAAAAATCAGCCAGATGTGGTGGCGTATGCCTGTAGTCCCAGCCACTTGGGAGGCTGAAGTGAGAGGATCACTGAAGCCTAGGAGTTCAAGGTTGCAGTGAGCTACGATCCGGCTACTGCATGCTGGCCTGGGTGACAAAGGAAGACCTTGTCTCTGGGAAGGTAAAAGGCCTGGCTTCATTCTCTGTAGGGAGGTAGAAGTATATAATTAAAGGCTTGTCCTTGGTCTTACTTTACTTTTATGATCTGTCTGGGCAGGGTGGCTAGGTAGGTGAATCCAAAGTCTTAGAATTTCCCATCTCACCTGATCCTTGCTTGAGAGCACTCTCAGAACTGTACCTGGGCACCTCCATCCCCTATTCACATGAAGGTCAGGAGGGAAAATTGGTCCTGAATTTGGCCCTACTCTTAGCATCGGTTCTATTGTAATCATTTTCTCTCAGTGGAGGCAGGTCACCTGTGGCTTCTGACCAAGACTTCAATGAATGACGACCTGAATGCACATGTTCCTTCCTGTCTCTGCATTGGTCCAAAGGTGCCTATTGCTCTCCCTTTGCCTTCCAAGAGGATTTTCCACTACGGAGACCGTAAAGGGTGATGGTCCTCACTCAAGATTACATGGCACGTGACGCTCGCAGGGATCTGGGCTTACCTGGGAACAGCTGGCAATGGTGCTGGTGGGCAGGCCAATGGAGGGGGCCCAGGCCACGTCTCGGACCCAGTCACTGTGTGCCTCCAGCTTCTGCTCCTCTTTCCACTGGCCGTCCTCCTCCTCCCTAGCACGGCAGACCAGAGGGAGAATCCAGCAGGCAGCGGCCCATGGGCCTTTCCCACACACTCATCCCTCCCCCAATGCACAGGCTCCACCAGCAGTACAGAAGTGATTCCACCTTTCTGATTTCATTTATTGAGCCTGTAGAATTTCATTCAGTTAACTGTAAAGAAACCCTGCAGGAAATGCTTTGTTTCTCCACAGAGAAAAAGTGTCTCCAACAGTTGGGAATTAGATGAATAGTAAAAGTGTGTGGGGGGAAAAAAGGGATATCTTCTGACAGACTGAGAACAGTATTTTACTGGCCAGAGGGAGAAAGAAAGGTGACCTTGTTTGTTGGGAACTGTGGTTGAGTCATGGTAGGGAGGGTAGAGGGCAGAAGTGTCCCTCTGAAGAGAAGCCCACGCAACCCTACTTACTTCCACAGCTTGATGAGGTTGTCACAGCCACCTGATGCAAACTTCTTGATGTAATTGGGTTTCTGTCCTGATGGCTGGTCTATGAGGCTTCCAGGTACAACAGCAGGGGCCCAGCTGACAGCATTGCAGCCAATCTGTAAAGATGGGGACATGTGGTGACTTTGCCCTTTTGCCCTGCAATAGAATAGACCAGCCTTCTGCAGGCCCAAGACTGCAATTCATTTCCCCTCCAATTCTCAGGACCGGATTCCGTAGGACAGCGGATGTGATGAACAAAAAGGATTAGCCACAACTCTCCCTCAGGATTCCTAACAGTGCAGGCATTTTTCTGAAGGATGCATTTAAAGTAGGAATTAGGAACTCTCAGAAATTTAATAAGCAGGATATTTTTTAAAGACATGAAAAAAGGGGACATTGGGTCTATTTTTTATTAAAAAATATTATAGGCTGGGCATGGTGGCTCATGCCTGTAATCCTAGCACTCTGGGAGGCCGAGGCAGGTGGATTGTTTGAGCTTAGGAGTTTAAGACCAGCCTGAGCAAGATTGAGACCCCGTCTCTACTAATAAAAAATAGAAAGAAATTAGCTGGCTAACTAAAAAAGTATATATATAAAATTAGCCGGGCATGGTGGTGTATGCCTGTAGTCCCAGCTACTCGGGAAGCTGAGGCAGGAGGATCACTTGAGCCCAGGAGTTTGAGGTTGCTGTGAGCTAAACTGATACCACGGCACTCTGGCCCGGGCAACAGAGTGAGACTATGTCTCAAAATAAATAAATAAATAAAATAAAAGTCACTTGTATCCTTGGGCTCATGGCCCCCTTCCTCAAATAAACTAACTCTAGCCCAGGCAAGAAAGTGAGGTTCTGTCTCTGAAAAAAAAAAAAAAAAATACTATAAAGTAACAGATTTAGAGAAACACACAAAATAAATACACAGCTTAATGAGTTAGTTTAAAGCACTCCTGTAACCACCACCAGGTCAAGAAATAAAACTCTGCCACCTACCTGAGAAGGCCAGTCATTGTGTCCCATGCTGATCACAGCTCCTTCTCCCCCAGTAAGTAACCATTGTCCCGACTTCTCAATATGTTCCTTTTTTTTTCCAGTTTGTTACCCAAATATGCATCCCTAAACACTACAGTCTTTTCTATTAAAATTTGTTTTTTATGCTTTTTACATCTCCTAATTTGTATATTCCTCCTGACTTTCTTTTCCCTTACAGTTTTTCTGTTGAAACTACCATATTCCCACAAGCCTCTCTCGACCTGTTCATTTTTGCAAGTTAGTCAGCAGACCGGGAACACAGAGCCTCAAGTAACAAGGCCCCGAGATAGGCTCCTGGGGCCTGGAGGGCTGCACAGGCTGTGGGCCCCTCTGAATCCCCCGTATTTGAGAACTGCAAAAGTACAGTGCGAGCTTTGGGGCTACGAACTTTAAGTTTCCATCAGGTAGATATCAGAAGTATTTGGGGCCACCAAAGCCAGGACTGCTGTATCAAAAGAAGGCACCCAGATTCCAAGGTTCTAATCCTGGCACAGTGCCTTCTCTAAGTCCCGTACTTTTGCTGAGCCTCGCTTGCCTCATCATAAAATGGGATCAGGACTGCTTACCTTGAAAATCTATACATTTGTTAGTTCCTTTTTTCATTCACAAATGTTTGTGAGAATTATATGACACACAGTAGGGCTCAAGAAACAAGAAATTTTTCTCACTGTGCACGATGCTTTCTTAACTGTTTCAACCCTAAGGTCTGAAGACCAGGAGCGCAGCAACTAAATCCCTGTGATGCTTTTCATACCACCACTCAATTCTAGTGTGTGACTGAGTGGTGACATAAAATGCCTACTGCAGAACCTGTCAACCTGAGCAAGCCATAGCTAAGGTGACCGGTAGGCAGGCTGTGGCTGCACCTTCCCAGTGCCCAGCCCTCCCTGACTTGGGGCCATATGAGCAGCCAGTGCCAATCCCTGCCCTGGACTGAATGAGGCTGCTGCAGCCCGGTCTGGCTTCAGAGCAGAGCAGCTCAAGGATATTCCATACCAAGTGTGTCTGGTCAGCAGCCGCCCTGCCCGACCCACTGCACAGCAGGGACACTGCCCTGCCACGCTCTAGGCAGTCAGACACACGGCAAGGCAACAGACGTGCCCTACACGAAGGCTGGGGCTGGACTTACAGCGTGAGCGTTGTTGATCTTCTTCACTTCCCACTGGCCTTCCCCGGTGTAGGTCAGCAGGGAGATGGCCCCATCCGAGCTCCCACAGGCCAGGATCAGGCCGTAGTCGTGGGGGGCCCAGCACACGGAGTTCACTGCAGGAAGGATGAAGGCACCGTGAGCAGAGAGAGCATAGCCCCAGAGTTTAGATTTTGATTTCTCAGATTTACTGTTTTATTAAATTTCTAAAAAAAAAACTACAGGGATCACCGGAGGAAGTTGTAATTTGGCTAAGGACATTAAAAAAAACCTATCATCTATATCATCATTTCATAAATTAAAGACTATCTTGACAAACAAGTATGAAGGACAACAATGTGAGAATAATAAAGGCCAGTACTTAAAACGAATAAACCTTACGAAGAACTCACTGTGTTGTCCTTGCTTTTCTCATTTTGCATTGGACTGGCTTTAGTCTTAGGGCCTCTGTCCTGTGGACAGACTAGCAGGAGAGCCAGCTGGAACCCAAGGCACAGATGAGAAGCACCACGAGGGGAAGGGAGCAGGGATTCAGCAGGACAGGCCTTCCTCACAAGGGCCCCTTGCCTGCCACACTCGGCGGCGTACCTGAGGAGTCGTGTCCTGAGTGCTCGTGGGTCTTCTCCCAGGTGCCGTTTTCTTCTTTCCAAATAATGACTTTCCGGTCGTAGGAGCAGGATGCCAGGATATTGCCGTACATGGGGTGGGCCCAGGCCACTTGCCACACGGGACCCTCATGACTGCAAAGGGAGGGGTCAGAGGCTGCTCAGATGGGCCAGAGGAACCCACAGTGTCCCTGCCAGGCACTACTCTGGATAGAACCAAGTGGCTTCCTTGGGGGGCTGACACAATGTCTCAGGACAGAACTGCCTAAGAACTTTAAAAAGGAGAACTACAGAAGGCCACTGCCAACAGGAATGCTCACTGGAGAGTGAGGATCGCGAGGCCCAGAGAAGCTAAGCAACTTAAGGTCACAGAGCCTTTGAAGAGACAGGACTCTGGGTCTGCCTCCCTATCCTGGACAGGCAGCAACCTCACTTCCCCTAGACTGTATCCAGCACTGCTTCTATCTGTGGTCATCAATATAATTATTAATCTGTCTAGGGTTTATACCCACAAGTGCTCAGTAAATATCAGTAAATTGAATCACTTCATCCTTGCAGACAGTCAACTTCTTGAGCAGGCAGTATCTATTTCACTGCAATACTTTTTAATTTGTTCAAAAGGCAAGTCTGTCCCTTTTCTTCTGATCTTTATCCATTCACCTGATAACAGTACTGTCTGAGGCTTTGTACAGGGACCATTTCTCTGGTGCAGGGTGCACCTCAGCACACAAGAGGTAGCATGGTGTAGTTAGTGGTTGTGAGCCCAGGCTCTTGCCAATCCACGCCCCTGTTCACTAGCTCTTGACTTTAGGCGAGGATCATATCGTCTCTATAGCTTTGTCTCTATCTGAAAATGGAGATATCAATGAGACATCTTTCATAGGTGGTCACGATGGTTAAATATTTGTGATAACTCAGGTACAGAGCTTAGAACAATGCTTGGTACAAGAAAAGAAAAAAACCACTCAATAGCTGTTAGCTATTAGTGCTGCTCCTCATGCACTCCTTCACCCTAGGGCTGCAGACACCCAAATCTGCTCCTCTCTCTAGCTGAGACAACGGTATACTCCCAGTCTCTACAAAGGAGGTGCTAACGAAACTGTGAGTAGACTCAAATTTCCAACAACCAGCACAGTTTTTTCTTTTTTTTTTGAGACAGAGTCTCACTCTGTTGCCATGGCTAGAGTGCCATGGTGTCAGCCTAGCTCACAGCAACCTCAAACTCCTGGGCTCAAGCGATCCTCCTGCCTCGACCTCCCGAGTAGCTGGGACTACAGCCATGCGCCACCATGCCCGGCTAATTTTTTCTATATATTTTTAGTTGTCCAATTAATTTCTTTCTATTTTTAGTAGAGACGGGGTCACGCTCTTGCTCAGGCTGGTTTTGAACTCCTGACCTTGAGTGATCTTCCCGCCTTGGCCTCCCAGAGTGCTAGGATTACAGGTGTGAACCACTGCACCCAGCCAGACCAGCACAGTTTTAACGGAGGCAAAAAAGAATGGAGGTGATGGAGATGTGAATTTTTTATCCCCAAATATTTCACATCCTTTGACATAAGAAAAAGAGAGTAGAAAGTACCAAGTCACAGCCAATGCGACCATCTCTGCCAGTGCTGGCAACCCACTGCACCCTAGCAGCTATGTTCAGCTGGAGGCTTCCGCCCAGAGGAGCTGGCATTTGGCTCACCAGTCATTTGATCCTTGGTGCTAAGGAGACTGGAACTTCTAAGGCCTATTTCCCTGAATGGACACTAAGTTTAGATTTTCTCTGATTCAGTTAACAGATACATTCTGAGAATCTACTTGTCAGAGCTCTCAATCTCTCTTGTGTAATCTGATGAAGGTTTTAGATCCGTTTTCAAAATAATGCACAAAATATACAGAACTAGGCTTATAAAGAAAACCCAATTAGATTGAAATGCAGTTACCAAAATGAAAAACAACTTACAAGATACATGTGCTTCTTTTCTTTGTTAACACTTCAAGCAAAAAATTCCAGTGGCAATACTAATAACCACTGTAATTTTAAAGTCATGATGAGCAAAAATGATAATCTGTGATGGCTAAACTATAACATGGGGTGAAAATATCTGCGACTTCTATTGGTGACAAAGTGACAGGTACTAGAAATACTACAGAGGTTTCATGCCTACATGCATAATTGAAGAAAATGCTAAATATCAGAGTCACTGAAAATAAAGATGTGATTGGTTTTCTCCCTACCCAAATTCACCAACTCCTGAATTCTATCCACAGAACCCTTGGAGATCCATGAAACCCAAGTAAAGAAAGGCAGTGAGCGGAGGGAAAACAGTAGAGATGTGGCCATAAAAACGAGCCAGGACTTCCTCAAGGATCTTAGTAGGGAGAAGGGTTAAATCAAACTTTTGTAAATATTCACTGAACACCTGCCATGGGCAAATAGGCAGAACAGGATTTGTAAAATTATCATATCTATACCTTATTCTTATAGTAATGCCCTTGAGAGACACTTTAGATCATACTGTCTAAACTTGTGCAAAATAGTACTGCTTACCGCTTTTAAAAGTAGCAGCAGCTGCCTGCACTGAAGACTTCCTGTGTGCTGCGCACTGTGGCAGGACCTCACGTGCACTACTGGGAAGGAGGCAGCACTGGTCCCATTTTGAGGGTGAGCAGATGAAGGCTGAGAGACAGACTGCCTCACTTGCCCAAGGTCTTCTAGTGGGTATACATATGGGGGACAGAACCAAGATTCACAGCCCGATCCACCTGTGCCCTTAATCGTATCACCTCTAGGGACATCTGCTGAGGGCAGCCAGGCTGGCTGGGATCCAGGCGTCCTCAATGCTAAACACACTTTAGGCTTGCTCTGAATCTGGGTTCTCACCCTTTCTTCCTGTGCTTGAAGCAGGGCCTGTGAACCAAACCGTTTGCTGAGGCCTTCCCTAAGCTTGCCAATAACACTTACCCCCTGAGGTCAGCGATGAGGATCTGCCCTCCATTGCGCACGTCGAAGATTTTGACGGACCTGTCCGATGAGCAGGTTGCCAGGCGGGTGCCATAGTAGTCCATCTGGGCATCGTGCTGCAAAGGGAGGACAGCTCGGAAAGCCTGCAGGCTGGGCGGGTGGGGGCCGGGTGGTCACCACACAGAGAGTCTAGTTTGGACCAGAATCCACCTGAAATTACTCTAATCTCAAAGAATCATCACCATCAGGCAGGAAGCTAGAATGTGGACATTCTCACTTCTCTGATAGGCAGTGTCTTAAGGGACAAGTCACACCCAGCTGGTTGTACAAACTCTTTGCGTGCTCTGGGAAAGGTCCCAATCCTGTTCTGTAGGGTAGGTATGGGGGCAAAAAGCTGGCCTAGCTGCTCTTCTTCCTCCTCTTGGTCCTCACCCTGGTCTTAGGCTCCAAGGGCCACTGCGGAAGATAACCTCAGGTTCAGCTCAGCCCCAGAATCCAAAGCTAATGCTTGTGAGCAGGCCAAAGGAGCAGGCCTCCACCTGTAGGTCCCAATCAGGTTCTCTACGATGTACCTCTGGCCTAGACACAGAGTTCCACTCAGATATTTGGGCTCTTTCGCTCCATCCTGGGCCCTGGATCCTTAGTGGACCTTTGCCTCTTGTTTCTGCGTGACCTTTTTTCTAGGGAGCCCATTACTCCAGACTCCCCACCCAACACAATACCTTAAGTGTTGCTGGTCCTTCCACTCTTTTTTTTTTTTGAGACAGAGTCTCGCTTTGTTGCCCAGGCTAGAGTGAGTGCCATGGCGTCAGCCTGGCTCACAGCAACCTCAAACTCCTGGGCTCAAGCAATCCTTCTGCCTCAGCCTCCCGAGTAGCTGGGACTACAGGCATGCGCCACCATGCCCAGCTAATTTTTTCTATATATTTTAGTTGGCCAATTAATTTCTTTCTATTTATAGTAGAGACGGGGTCTCGCTCTTGTTCAGGCTGGTTTCGAACTCCTGACCTCTAGCAATCCGCCCGCCTCAGCCTCCTAGAGTGCTAGGATTACAGGAGTGAGCCACCTCGCCCGGCCTGGTCCTACCACTCTTGAACGGAATTCCTTGATGCTGGATAACCACCCAGAGCTAGGGCTGGCCCTGCCCACGGTTCCTTGTCCATCTGGGTGATCGTTCCTCTGAGACATTTTGCCTACCGCCATGCTGAATACCCTGGTCCCTCCTCACTTGCTGGCTCTGCTTATTCCAAAGGATGCCGCTTTCCTCAGCTGTCCCGCCTCGGGGGATTCAGGGAATATCAGTTGTTACCCCTGTGGTGATCAGGAGCAACTATACCCTTTCAAAGGAGGCACTCACTCTGTCTGCATTAACATTCCTTTCTCACCTCCCTACCCAAAGAAAGCATCTGGATTCTTCTTTGGAAGTCAACCCTCCCCCCATATTAGGTCTTGGTTTCTTGGAAGGCAGGCATTCAGGTGTGTTTCTGAAGCACTCCTGCAGTGCTGTCACGCGGTGGGAGGAAGTAAGGCATAGTGCCTGAGAGATTTAAATCCTATCTCCTTAGCTTATCTGCCATGCAACCCTTGTCCTTGAGCTCCAGTTTTCTTATCTTTAAATAGGGCTAATAATAGCATCTGCTTCAAGGGTTGTTATGAGGGTTAAATGAGATACTGAATGAAAGGTACTTAGCATGGGGTCTGACAGCATGCAAATGCTCATCATTACTACTGTGCCTCATCTGTTCCTCAAACCAAATTCACACAGGTAGGTAGCATATCCGTTACCTTGAGGAAACTAAGGCTGGGTCGGAGAAGACACTGGCTGGCTTGAGAGTCTCAGGTTGGATCTTCTTGCCCCTGATGCCACACTATCTCTGCAGAGGTGTGCTCTTATAGCAACTGCTGGTGGACTGTTGTGAAGGCAAAATGCCCAGCATGAAACACTCCAAGACTGACCTGGGTCTTGTTCGAAGGCTGCTTGGACTATGTGGCCCTGAATGAAGCAGAGTCTGCATTTTTTCTGGTGGAGACTTTAACCTCTGGACCTTCCCCTGCAGCCTTGTCCTATACTGAGCCATGTGTTTTTCTCTCAAGAAGTGCCCTGAGTAATGACTTCTGGTTCAAAGGGCCTTGTCCGGCCTATTGCCTGTGGTAATTCTACCTGCCTCTGCCTTGGGCTTTCAGCCTCTGCCTCTGTATTGCCTTCTCTCTTCCTTTAACCCCCTTTCCAGTGGGGCTAAGAAGTGACAGCAAGAGGAAGATAGGAGGGAACACTATTGTCAAACCTCTGCTCCCATGCCAGAGCAGGGTACTATGTTGACCACAAGACTGAGAGGCTTAATGGACAGGCCATTCCCAGGTTTCTCCCAGCAGAGAGTGACCAGACTGCCATAGCCCTGCCAACTCAGAGGGAACTGCTGGTGAGACTAGGTGTACCCCGGAGGGTACAGCCTACCTAGCAACTGCTGCAAAGCCACAGCTGGATTCATGAATGATCAACAGAAAGGGGCAATAAAAAACCCAAACTGCCTCGCCACAGAAATGCCCACATCCACAGCCTAGAAGGGAGGGCTAAATGAATACTTACAATCATGTCCTCATGGGAGGTGTCCACAGTGTTAATTACTGACACCTAGAACCAAAGATATTGCTGGTAAAGTAACTGATGGCAGTTAGAATGCAATCATCTCAATAAATCCAACAATTGTTTCTGAAGTTCTTGACTATTTTTGTTCCCACATTCAGTGAACATTCAAAATATCTTCTTTTTCGCCAAGCACTGGAGATACAGACATGAATAAGAGGTACTATTTGCCTTTGAGAATCTTGCACATAAATAACCATAACATGGCAAGATAAATCTCTTTTTTTTTTTCCCTTCTTTTTCTGAGACAGAGTCTTGCTCTGTTGCCCAGGCTAGACTGCAGCACCATCATCATACCTCAAAGCAGCCTCCAACTCCTGCGCTCAAGCGATCCTCCCATCTCAGCCTCCCAAGTAGCTGGAATACAGGCATGCATGCCACCACACCTGGCTAATTTAAAAAATTTTTTTTCTAGGGACAGGATCTTCTTATATTGCCCAGGCTGGTCTTGCACTCCTGGCTACAAGCGATCCTCCCACCTCAGACTCCCAAAGTGCTAGGATTACAGGCATGAGCCACCGTGCCTGCCCAAGATAAATTAACAGTGATTTACTTGTGCTGTAGGAGCCTGAGGCAGGTCGTGGTGGTAGATATGAACTGAGCCTTAGATGATGAGTAGGAATTTGGCAAGTGCACAGGGAAAAAGTACAGTCCACGAAGAGGGAATAACACAAGCAAAGACATACAGGTCTGGGAGAGCTTGAGGTGTGTGGGGAGTGGCAAGCAGTCCGGGCTACCTTTGAGGGTGAGGAGGAACCCAAGGGAGCTAAGCTGGTGTTCCTTTCCTGGATGAGATTTCCTCTGATGCTTCAGGCACAATGTCAGAGTACAAGAGCCCCCAGTTCTATTCAGCAGATGTGATATGAATAACAGGGTTATTACCCAAGACTTGATTCAAGTTTTTTCTTAGGCTGCTCCCTGGTCCACCACTTGTGACAGACCCTAGACTGTCATTCAGGGTTAAACATTTTGTAGGGCTGGAACACAGCTGTCATGGTCTTTGCTCTCCTACCCATTCTTTGAGGTCCAGTTCTAATTACACACCCTGCCCCATGCCCGTTTGAAGATTCTCAGATCCCTAAATGGCTGGACCCCCATGCGTATCTTCAGCATGGAATGTCTACAACAATTCATGTTGTTTCTTCTCATAAGAAGGTGACCTCCCTGGAGCCATGGTCTGAGCCATCTTCAGTCCTGAATCTCCTCAAATCATCCAGCACAGAGCTTTGCAAACAGAAGAAAATCACAGAAGGAGCCCAGGAACTATTTGCTGAATGAATAAATAAATGAATGAAAACTTATTTTTTTCTTTGCTCAACCACTATTCTGTAAATTCCTGAGATAGAAAGGGGGACTAAAAAGGAGGGTTCAGTTTGGAACACACATTTCTTTTTATTTTTTTAAAATTAAAAAAAATTCAAGAATTTTTTTTAATTTTAAAAAAAATTGGATCAGAATGGAACAGACATTTCTTGAATCTGCTTGAATCAGAATGGAACAGACATTTCTTACCATTTCCCCCATTTCATCCTTTCCAGCACAAGCCCCATAGGCATAAAGTCTAACTTGACTTTTCAGAAAGGCAGACATGGGAAGAAGCTGGCTGCAAAGCAGTTCAAGAAGTACACACCAAGTAAGCACAGCTTCTCTCATCGAATTCTACACTCCCAAAAAAGTGAGCCCCCAAGGTCTGCAGAAGCAAGTAAGGAAGATAAGGAGTCTCCTCCATGTGCCAAGCTAGGCAGGTTACAAAGTGCTTTCACGTGTGCACTGAGAGCTACCAAAGGCAGAGCCACCCGACAGACTAAAGAACTGAAGGAGCCCATAGAAGAGAAAGCACTTGCCAAAGTCACAGAGGTAGTTAGCAGAGGTAGTTAGGCAGAGCTGGGAAAAAAATCTCCATGCCCTAACATCCTAACTCCCAGCCCACAGAGCTTTCCAATCCAAATGAAAGCTGCCTATCTAGAACATAAAGTAGTTGTTACGCCTAATTCCCTAAATCCAATGGCTGAAAGATAAATAGAGTCAGGAAGAAAGTTTACTAAGAGGTAGTTTCATCCCAGGTTTCCAAAGGACCTTAGAAATAATCAGCATTTATTTCTAACCATTCTCACCCACCAGCCAGGGTTGGTGAACCATGCTTCTAAACAGGTGGGTGTGTATTATAGCCTTAGAGTACTTTCTCCTGAGCAACTGACGCTATCTGGTCCTTGTTAAGTAGTAAGAGGCAGCACTTACATCAATTCCCCTCTTCAGAATCAGATGAGTTAAAAATTCATTTTTTTAAATTTTTATTTTCTTCTTTTATCTTTTTTTTGGCTATGTGAGTTCTGATAACCTCCTGTAAAAATTCATTTAGAATGATCTGATTGTCAAGAGTGTAAGAGACCCAATTATGGCTGGGTGTGGTGACCCACGCCTGTAATCTGACCGCTCTGTGAGGCCGAGGCAGGCGGATTGTTTGAGCTAAGGAGTTCGAGACCAGCCTGACCAAGAGTGAGACCCTGTCTCTACCAAAAAAATAGAAAGAAATTAGCTGGACAACTAAAAATATATACATAAAAAATTACTCTGGGAGGTCGAGGCGGGCGGATTGCTTGAGGTCAGGAGTTCAAAACCAGCTTGAGCAAGAGCGAGACCCCGTCTCTACTATAAATAGAAAGAAATTAATTGGCCAGCTAATATATATAGAAAAAATTAGCCGGGCATGGTAGCGCGTGCCTGTATTCCCAGCTACTCGGGAGGCTGAGGTAGCAGGATCGCTTGAGCCCAGGAGTTTGAGATTGCTGTGAGCTAGGCTGACGCCATGGCACTCACTCTAGCCTGGGCAACAAAGCGAGACTTTGTCTCAAAAAAAAAAATTAGCCGGACATGGTGGCCAGGCATGCCTGTAGTCCCAGCTACAGGCCTTTGGAAACCTGGGATGAAACTACCTCTTAGTAAACTTTCTTCCTGACTCTATTTATCTTTCAGCCATTGGATTTAGGGAATTAGGCGTAACTACTACTTTATGTTCTAGATAGGCAGCTTTCATTTGGATTGGAAAGCTCTGTGGGCTGGGAGGCTGAAGCAGACGGATGAGCCCAGGAGTTTGAGGTTGCTGTGAGCTAGGCTGTCACCATGGCACTCTAGCCTGGGCAACAGAGCAATACTCTGTCTCAGAAAAACAAAAGAGCCCCCAGTTCTTTTCAGCATCGAAAAAACCAGAGGCCAAAAGAGGTGAATGATTTAACACCTAACCCCCCTGCAGAACAAAAACTAACCCAGTGTTTGATTTCTGGGTTCCTGCAGGAACCCAGGTTTCCCTCAAACCTGCTGCTGAGGCACACCCATTTCCTAAGAGCACATGTTTGCTAGACTGTGCCAGGCTCAGTCTAGATACTTCCATCCATTAGTTCTCATTCATTCACTCAATGGGTAAGTGTGGACTGAATGTACATAGCAGATACTACAGAGATTTAAAAAACTGAGCCCTGCCCTTAGATACTCACTGAGCTCAACCTCACATCAGTTTCCTGAAGACCCCCCCATGCCTTGAGGGCCCTACCCGAGCAACTGTTCATCATCTCTGCTGTGAGAGGTAGATGGAAGAACAGAATGGTTAGGGGGGTTCAAATCTCGGCTCTGCCATTTACCAGCTGTGAGGTTTATTTCGCTGAACCTCAAGTTTCCTCATCTGTAAAGTGTTGCTAATAATGGCACCTACTCCACAAGGCTGTCAGCAGGCTGGGATTACCTCGAACTTACTAAGAGGTCGGTATCAGATACCGCAGCTCCTACGGTGTTTTGGTTCTGACAGAACAGAATTGTTGACGGAAGAGGACAGGAGAGATTGATTAGCATGAGACGCGACAGCGACGCGGTCGTCAGAGTTCCAGGAGGCTCCGCGGCTTCACCCCTGGCCTCCCCCTCAAAAGGTCCGCAGGGACAGGCCAGAGCCCCCAAAACCCCAAAGCGGTGGAGGGGAGCTGAACGGCCCCAGCCAGGGTTTTGAACCTCGCGCATCCGAAGAACCCGTGAGGGCCGCGACCGTGGCCCGAACCCTGCTTGGCCTCCCCAGTTCCAAAACTCACCATGACTGCGGCGGTGAAAGCTCCGGGCCTCGGACGTGGCAGCTCTCCGCGGCGCCACCGAACAGCTCACTTCCGGCGCCGGCTGGCTAGCCGTCGGGCCGTGGCTTAAGAGCCTCCGTGCGGCAACGCGCCCCGCCAGCACCAAAGTTCCGAGCCTTCCGCAGGCCACGACACGCCCTCCTGTGGCCCCGCCCATGGCCCCGCCCCTTGTCCTTGCGGAAAATGTGCGACCCAAGGGGTGGGGCTTCAGTTGCCATGGCGACCCTGACCTGGGGGACTTTGGAATCCAAAGCTCTGCTGAGTCTTCTGTCCTGAGCAAGCCCACCCTTTTCCTGAGACCCATGAATGAAAGAAAGGATTACTAGGCCAGGCGCGGTGGCTCAAGGTCAGGAGTTCGAAACCAGCCTGAGCAAGGACGAGACTCTCTCTACTAAAAAAATAGAAAGAAATTAATTGGACAACTAAAAAAAAATAGAAAAAAAATTAGCCGGACATGGTGGCACATGCCTGTAGTCCCAGCTACTCTGGAGGCTGAGGCAGGAGGATTGCTTGAGCCCAAGAGTTTGAGGTTGCTGTGAGCTAGGTTGATGCCAGGGCACTCTAGCCCGGGCAACAGAGTGAGACTCCAACTCAAAAAAAAAAAAAAAAAAAAAAAGGAGCTTCACTTGCCTCCCTGCTGTTCTGAGTGTCACCAGCTTTATGATGAACATTGTAGGATGATTTCTTGGGGTGGGGGGCGTGAATAGATTGGTCCTCCTGCTTCTTTTTGACAAGTCCCTTCTCAGGACCCAAGGACCGGGACTAGAGCAGAGGAGGCCAGCGAATGCCTAGAGGCTGAGACTTCTCGCCCTGCCCACCCTAAGCCACAGGACTGATGCCTCCAAACTGCCTCTTCCAAACTGAGCCCCTGGAATCCTGAGTGTAGATTCCCTGGAAGCAAGGAGGGCCCTCAGCCCAGCTCCTGTAGCTGGAGCCCATGACCCAACCCCTGGGTCCCTGGCTTCCCACGGGAGGACAGCTGAGGGCTCCCCACAAGTACAGTGAGAATGCTGCACTGGAGGACAGAGGCTGGGGGATCCCTTCAGCCACACAGGGTCTAGCCCTGGGCCCCCTCCAGACACTAAGGAAGCAAGTGACCCAGGGTGAAGCCTCAACTCCGCTTGAGTAAGTCACAATCCTTCAGTTTCCTCTGTTGAAACTAGGAGGAAGGACCCTAGCTGGAGAAGGTCACCAATTGAGGGAAGATGTTGAGGCTCAGAGAGGGTGATAGACCCAGACTGTCAAGGAGCTTTGGAGGGGGCCAGAGGGTGGGGGGTTAACAGAACTAAGGGCCAGGCCTCGGGGGAGCAACCCAGTCTTTCACCCTTTCAAGATTTGTTAATTCCCTCCAGTGAAGAAATATTGTAGGAGTGTGGGCGAGGCGTGGGACGAGCTCCAGCTGCCCAGGGGTCTGGGCAGGAGACCCCTCTGTCTTGCTTTCATCGTCCCTTCTGAGCCCCACCTGAAGGCCTGGAGGGGGGTGGCACGTGCCAGGTGGTGGCCAGCGCGCTCCACATCCTCGCTGAGCTCCTCCTCCGGAATCTTCCCCTCTTGCGTGAGCCTGCTGGCCTCCTCCGGGAATTTGAACCTGCTGGTCAGGATGGTGGCAATGACCTGCAAGGGAACCAGCCTGCCAGGGTGATGGGGCCGTCCTTCTGGGGGGTTTTCTCTCCTCCATCCCTCCTGTCCTCTTACCCACTTACCTAGTCATGTGACCAACTCATGCCTTAACCCACCTCACCTGCTCCTCAACTCAGTCTTTTGCAATTTCTTATTAATTTGCTTTTCAACTGACTCATTCATCCAAAGTTGGGGGCCATAGTGGAAAACCTTGGTCTTTAGGAGCTGGGTAGATGTGACTTGGAATTCCCCACATGGGCCTGGTCCTGTGACCTTGGGCAAGTCATTTGACTTCTCTGAGCTTTGGTTTTCCCGTCTGTGAAGCTGGGGCAGCTCTGGGAGTGGTGAGGATTGAGTGAGGTGGAATGTCTGACTTGTTCTGCAAGAGCCTGGCCCGCGGCTGGTCCTCAGGTCTCTTGGGCTCATGCCACCTGAGGACATTGGGCCCTGGGGCCCCCAAGCCTGAGGAACATGAGCGCTGGGCCGGGGTGCCCTGGGGGCAGCCAGTCCTCGCTGGGAAGGCAGCGTGGAAAGGGGATGTGCCTTCCTTCTTACTCCTGCCCCAGAGGGCTCGGCCCTGGGGCTGGGGCCTGAGAGTCAGGCCCTGCAGGCTGAGGTGGCAGGTGGCAGTGGCCCCTGACGTTTCCCACAGGGACAGGCAGGTGCTGACCTGAACATTCAGCCTCAGGGGCTCCGGGGAACTCTAAGGTCAGCACTGCCCACTGGCATCAACCTTAGTCCTTATGAGTCCTTTCCCCCGACACCAAGAGCTCCCCATGGGATAAAGATGGCCCTGCTCTGAGGGTGCCCAGGGAATGGGGTTGCTAATCAAATCTAGTTTATCAACTCTCTAAAGAAGCTCTAAAGTTTAAAGAAGTTCCTCTTGGATGAAACTAAACTTACTTTATTCCTAGTTAATTGTTGCCACTTTAAGGCTGGGTGCAGTGGCTCACGCCTGTCATCCTAACACTCGGGGAGGCAAAGGCAGGTGGATCACTCAAGGTCAGGAGTTTGAAACCAGCCTGAGCAAGAGCG
This sequence comes from Mirza zaza, assembly GCA_008750895.1. Taxonomy (NCBI): domain Eukaryota; kingdom Metazoa; phylum Chordata; class Mammalia; order Primates; family Cheirogaleidae; genus Mirza; species Mirza zaza. The sequence goes on along the minus strand of VSMD01136029.1, from coordinate 9,717 downwards.
AGACCCTGTCTCTACTAAAAATAGAAAGAAATTAATTGGCCAACTAAAAATATATATACAAAAAATCAGCCAGGCATGGTGGCACATGTCTGTAGTCCCAGCTACTTGGGAGGCTGAGGCAGGAGGATCGCTTGAGCCCAGGAGGTTGAGGTTGCTGTGAGCTAGGCTGACGCCACGGCACTCACTCTAGCCTGGGCAACAGAGTGAGACTCTGTCTCAAAAAAAAAAAGAGATTCCCCAAACCCTTTCACATCCAATATGCCATTTCAGCCTCGCAGTGGCCTCGTAAGTTGGAGCTTACAGTTACCCTCGGCTTACAACAAGAAAAGTGAGGCTGGCAGAGACAGAGGGCTGGCCACGGCCACCCCATCACATCAGTGGCTACACTGCGGTGGATCCCGGCTCTGAAGCCAGAGAACCTGCGCTCTGCTGCTGCGCAAAGACTCGCCTGGCAGCCACCCTCCCAAGACACCTGGAGGTGATCCAGAGAGTACGGCCTACCTTTGAAGAGTCCTGTTCGATGTGCTGCTAGTTTCCTGTGTTGTGCTCGCTCTTGTCCATTCAGTCATTTTTCTTTAGTATATTCATTAAATGAATAGCCCCGACACCTATCCCACTCCTGCTGGAGCACAGAAAACAACTGGCATTCCTGGGGTACACTCCAGACAGGTGCTTGGTAATCCCCTACTTCCTCCACCTGACTGAACCCAGCTCTGTCCCCTCCCACCCTATCCCCATTCACTGCTGTCCCAAGTGAGGACACCCTTCTGGAGCCCCAGCCCTTGGCCAGTGCAATGCTTTGGTAAGTCTGACCTTCCCACCACCAGGTTGAGGAGTGGCTTTGAATAAAATATGAGTGAGTTCAAGGATGAGTTGGAGTCTACACACCAGAGACAAGGAGTGACAAAAGATCCAATTTTTCAGCTGCATGTAGAAGGGTATAAAGACTTAACGTTGTTTTGTGCTGAAGTGGCCATATTGTTAAGGAATTAAACCATCTCACACACAACAGCGAAGGTAGCCATAGACTGGGGATGAGATCTTTTTCTAGTTAGCCAAGTACTGCCGTTCTGGCATGTGTGTAGATGGGGTCCATCATCTGAGGCCTTGCAAGGCAAGCCAGCTGTGCCATGTTTGCAGATGGGGCAGAAGCAGCTAGAAGAATGGAAAACTAAGCTTATTTATGTTAGGTACAGTTGATAACGGTAGTAATGAGGCTCCCTAACTTGCCTGAGGCATACTTTTCTAGCTACCTTTTGGCTTGTCTGGCACCTACATCATTGATGATTGTTCTTTTTGATCCAGTCTGGATTTTTTTTTTTTTTTAAATAAATATGGGCCTGGCCTGGTGGCTTACGTCTGTAATCCTAGCACTCTGGGAGGCTGAAGCGGGTGGATTGCTCGAGGTCAGGAGTTCGAAACCAGCCTGAACAAGAGTGAGATCCCGTCTCTACTATAAATAGAAAGAAATTAATTGACCAACAAATACATATAGAAAAAAATAGCCGGGCATGGTGGCACATGCCTGTAGTCCCAGCTACTCGGGAGGCTGAGGCGGGAGGATCGCTTGAGCCCAGGAGATTGAGGTTGCTGTGAGCTAGGCTAACACCACGGCACTCACTCTAGGCTGGGCAACAAAGCAAGACTCTGTCTCAAAAAAAAAAAAAAAAAAAAAAGAAAAAAAGATCCAAGGAAGGGAGTAGCACATGCAAAGTCCTGAGCCATGGAAAGACCTCACAGAAAGTTCCACGTGGCTGCAGCCTGGGCTTCGTGCAGGAGGTGAGCTGCAGGGAGAAGGCTCAGATGCAGAGACCTCAGCTTTCCACTGCACGTAGGATCAAAGGCAAACTCCGTGCCAGGCCAGGTGAGACCCCGCATGGCCCAGCCCCCACCTGGGCCCCTAGCCTCCTCTCCCTGTGCCCTCCCCCCACCCGCAGGCCCGCTTTGAACTCACCAGGACTTTTTCATCTTTGGGCCTTTGTATACCCTCTTCTCTCAGCTTACAATCCCCCCGCTCCCTACCCCCCTCACCTAGTTGACGGACTTGTCAGAAAAGTCAGGTGCCTGAAGGTGACACACTCTCAAGGCTTTCAGTGCCTTCCCTCACTGCCTGTGCTCCAGGCTGCAACTGTCCGTTCACGTGTCTGATTGCTGCTGCTGTCCATCTCTGCCCATTAGGGTGCGAGTGAAGCCTGGGTCTGTGCGTTCACTCTTGCATCCCCAGTGCCTAGCACAGTGCCTGGTACAGTCGACGTCCGCAAATATTTGGTGGATGGACAGAAGGCAAATGGATAGTGGACGAAGGGAGGGATGAAGATCCAATACTCAGGGCATGCACATGCCAGACTTTTACGAAGGATGAAGCACTGGTTGCCATGTAGAGGTATGGTTTTAGAGGCTGAAAAAGCCTCTTTTGCCTCCAAACCTCAAAGCCATCAGAAGGCGAGAGTGGCACGAAGGAGATCCTGGCTCCTTGCAGGCTGCGGTTGGGTCTTTGGCTTTACAACTCCGCCACCTCGTGGCCAAGATGTGCATCTGCGAGGGGAGAGACGGCAACCACCTAGCAAGAGGGTGTCTAAGAAACAGGGAACCGCTTTGAGAGAGCACTTCCTGATGCTCCATCCCCAACTGGTCTGCACCAGGCGTTTTTAATCCCAACAGTTATCACGTCTTCGTGGAAAGCTTATCAAAATGGAAATATGCTCCTTTAGAAAATTAAGCAGGGTTTAGGAAATTATCATCCTCTGAGTTACTAATGATTACCCTACAACAATAATTTCGGTGTTGACTTTAAGGGCTTAGGTACATGGCATCTATTATTACCAAGTGATAATTCTAAGTGTAAAAGGTGAGCATGTCACCTTAGAGCCAAAATCGTCAATGAAATGAGCATGTTCAGCATGTTCTTAAAAATGTGCAAATACACAACTCCTGTTTTGTTTGCTAAGTAGCTGTTAGCCACGTTGTGTGACCCTGGGGCCGTGACATGGCCACCTCTTTCCATCTTTGTGATGTTCCGTTTCTGTACTGGGTTGTGCAAAAGTAGAGGGGAATGAAGCAGAGAGAGGGGACAGAGGAGTTGGAGAACCGGCCAAGACTTAGAGTCGGAGAGGCCCAGGCGGTTACAGCGACATCTCTTCCTCCTTTTGTCACCGAGGGCAGGTCACTTAACCTCACAGAGACTCATTTTTGCTGATCTATAAAATGAGGACTAGTAACATCACATATAAGGGTACTGGCATCCCCATTTTACAGATGAGGAAATGACTCAAAGTAAGGAAGTCACTTCTATATCTGCAGTTGGACAGATAGTGCCAGAACCAGTACTCGCACCCTGGTCTCCAAAATGGCCAAAGGTTGGCCGGGCGTGGTGGCTCATGCCTGTAATCCTAGCACTCTGGGAGGCGGAGGTGGGCGGATTGCTTGAGGTCAGGAGTTCGAAACCAGCCTGAGCAAGAGTGAGACCCTGTCTCTACTATAAACAGAAAGAAATTAATTGGCCAACTAAAAATATATATGTAAAAAATTAGCCGGGCATAGTGGCACATGCCTGTAGTCCCAGGTACTCCGAAGGCTGAGGCAGTAGGATAGCTTGGGCCCAGGAGATTGACGTTGCTGTGAGCTAGGCTGACGCCATGCCATTCACTCTAGCCTGGGCAACAAAGTGAGACTCTGTCTCAAAAAAAACAAAAACAAAAACAAAACAACAAAATGGTCAAAGGTTGAGTCCATAATATAGCATGGCAAATATATGAGTGCATCCCATGAATAAATGGCTGGTGCCTCCTGGTGGAGACAGCACACCCTTTCTGCCTGTCTAAATGTCAGTCTCAGCCCCCATCACGGATGCCCGAGTGCCCTCTGCCTCCAAAGCTAACCCGGCAACACAAGTTGTTTTAATTTTATCCTGAAGTTACCATCAGTTCAGCAAGAGGTGAAAGAATCTCTCTCTTTTCCAAATAGACCCTAAAATCTGAGAAATACTTTGAGGTCTCCAGATGAAAGGACTTCTCGAAACACTGTACTCATTTAATTAAAAATCCATGGATGAATGTCATATTTTTTGTCTTTTTAGCTTGCCAGCCAAACAAAACTAAAAGGCTCTGTTTTTTGATTTCTCATCCACAAAACCCAGATATTTCAGATCTTATTTCTGTTATTTCCATTTCCACATTTTCTGCTGTTTCTTGCACTTGCTTATTTCTGTTTGCTTATTTGAAGTCATTCATAGCACATTTTAAATCATTTAAATCAGCAATGAAATGTGGTAGATGCAGTTTTTGAGGCCAGATGCCCTTTTTCTGTAGATCTATTAGAATGCAAAGTAGAAATAATGTGCAAATTGACATTATCTGCTCTCCACACACAAGGTATAAATGTTCTGTTTCTGGAACACATTCCACATAAAATGCTCTGCCTCCTCCAGTGGTTCCTGGGCTCAATAATTCATACATTCATCTATTCTTTCATTCATTCACCATATATTTATGAGGGCCTACTATGCACTTGGCTGTGGAACAGACCCTGGGAACCCCGAGATGAGTGAGACCCAGAGGCAGCACAGGGTAGCATGAGTTTGGAATCAAGCAAACATAGGTTTTTCATCCTGGTGTTACCATTTTCCAAGTCGTGTGACCTTAGCAGGCTACTTGCCTTCTCTGGGGCTTGTAGAATAGAGATTGAGTGCTGAAGCATTTAAACGTAATCTGTGCATGGTGCTGAACTAACCATACGTAGAAAGCATAACTTGAGCTGCATAACTTGAGCATGGCCTCTGTCTTCAAGGAGCTCAGATCTAGTGTGGATCACAGGCGTGCGCTGTATATATGCTTTTATGGCCGGAGTGGGGATGGAGTGTACAAAGTACTGTGAGGATGTAGAGGGTAACTAACTCCACCTAGGGGCTGGGGAAGGGCTCAAGACGAGAAAGCACCATTAGTTAGATAAGCTCACCAGGAAGGGAAGAGGACATGGCATTTCAGAAATAGGAAGATGTTTATTATTATTGCAATGTAGGCATGTGGGAGGAAGCCTAAGAGAAGAGACTGGGTTGTCAGGTTAGAATCACACTAAAGGGCCTTTGATATCACATAAAGGAGGGAGCAATGTAGACCAAGGGGTGGAAAGTATTTGGGCCTCTCTACTCCCCACCCGTACCCCACCCATAAAACTCTTATGGGAACGTGAATGGGAATTACTTTCCCATGAAAGGAGAAAGAAAGTCAGCATAAGTTTGTTCCAATTGAAACCAAGAAATATTATCAAGTTTCCCACTTGTGTCTTGCATTTATCTTCTTCCTTGGTATATAAATGCCCTTGTCTCACAGGCTTTATGTAATATTTCATATGTAGCAATGGCAGAGAATAATTCAATAATCTGATACCTATCACTCAGCTTTGTCAGACCTTAACATATATAGTATTTACTTCAGTTTTTTTTAAGTAAAACATAGATTCAGTTACGACCCCCAATAGACCACATGTGACTCAAGACCCTTCCCTGACTTCCCCACAGCGAATCGCTATGAAGAATTGGATGTTGGCCGGGCGCGGTGGCTCAAGCCTGTATTCCTAGCTCTCTGGGAGGCCGAGGTGGGCGGATTGTTTGAGCCCAGGAGTTTGAGGTTGCTGTGAGCTAGGCTGACGCCACGGCACTCACTCTAGCCGGGCAATAAAGTGAGACTCTGTCTCAAAAAAAAAGAATTGGATGTTTATCACTTCGTGTTGTGTATCTATGCATTTACTAATTCGTGCATCAATAAACAATATATAATGTTTTGCGTATTTCAAAATATAACAAGAAACGTGGTTCAATTTTTTTATATAACTTTAAAAAACATTCACATTTATCTGCCTTCTGTTGTTTTAATAGTGTTCTGTATTCTTTTATTCCCTCTGCTAATTGAGAGACTATAAATTATATATCTATTCTTTTAGTAGTTACTTTTACATTTTTTTTATTACACAATTAACTTGTTTTCCTAACAATATCAGCAGTTAATTAATATTTTATCCTCCTCCTGGCCATAGCAAAACTTAGTCAGGTTATAACCAGGAGGCAGGAGCCACATAGCATTGTCAAATGAGACATTTATTATAAAAAGATACTAACAACACTTGGGGATTAGCGTAATGAGGGGTTGGCTAGCAGCAGGTAGTGAATGGTAAAGGATATTTGAATCACAGATATAAGGAGCAGTCACTTCTCCTGGGGCACAGGTAGAGCACCCAGAAAAGAAGCACATCTGGAAGTGACTGCCACCCACAAATGGGATCAGAGCTCACTGGAGAGATGGCAGGAACGCTCCAGAGGATCTGCACATGCAGAGCTCCCTGGGGGTCCCGCAGCGGGATGGTGAGCAGGGAAGCCACTGCAAGGAATGACAAGGAAGCTGCCCACAGGGGTGTCACGAAAAGCACGTGCAAAAAAAAAAAAAGCTCCTTATTTTTTTCAATGTCCTTTCAGCGTTGTCTATTATGAAGTTTAATATCACGACAGTTGGCAAACGAGGAAAACATCAGTATTGGAAGCAGGGCAAAGGCTGGATTTGGGAGTTGAAAAGCAACAGACTGATAACTGGCAAATCACCTTAGCAGACTTTACCAAAAAACACGCACAGGCACACACATATGCACGTACACATATACACACGCATGCACACATATACATACATGCCTATGCACACACACAAGTACACACAAGCATACGTGTACACACTTTATTTTTATTTAGAGTTTTACTTTTACCCCTTTCAAAATATATTTAAAAATTAATTTTTGCTGGGTGTGTGGTGGCTGACACCTATAATCCCAGCACTTAGGGGGGGCAAGGTGGGAAGATCCCTTGAGGCCAGGAGTTGAAACTAGTCTGGACAACATAGTGAGACCCTATCCCTACAAAAAATTTAAAAAACATTTTTTATTTAAAAAACGAATTTTGATATCAGTGATGGATTCCATTTGGCAACATATTTTGCAGGTATCACATTTGTTAGCACTGTTCTCTTCATGCCTTCTCTCTGTGTTCACTTCTCTTCCTGCTAAAGAACATCCTTTAACAATTATTTTAATACAGGTCTTTTAAGTGGCTTGTTTTGTACGTTAAAAATTATCTTAGTTTTCTGTCATCCCAGAATTTTCCTCATTTAATATAAAAATATAGGTTGTTATTCCTCAGAACTGTAAGAATATTGCGTTCATCTTTTTAAAATACATCCTTGCCAATGAGAAATCAGCTGATAGAAGAATTGGTATTCTTTTATAAGTAATCTGTCTTTGTTCTCTGATGACTCTACATTTTTTCAGCCTTAACATTCCAGCCAAAATGGCTGCCGACAGCACCGCGCATGCTCTAAAATGGCAACCCACCTTTACGCATGAGTCATAATGGCTGCTGACAGTGCCGCACATGCCCTAATATGGCCGTCCACTGCCGCGCATGTGTCAAAATGGCCGTCACCAGTGCTGCGCATGCCCTAAAATGGATGCCCACTGCCGTGCACGTTCAAAAATGGCCGCTGCCACTGTGAATATGCCAAAATGGCCGCCACAGATGTTAAAATGGCCTCTGCCATCGCTCATGAGTCAAAATGGCCATTGCAGCTAAAAAAACGCACCCCTACCATTGTGCATGCGGCAAAATGGCCCTTTCAGCCACCAAAATGTCTCCACAAATCTGAAAATGTCTCCCATGGCCGTATATGTGCCAAAATGGTCACTGCAGCAGCGAAATTAACCAACGCCTCAGCAATGAGCCAAAATGGCTGTCACAGCCTTCCAAATAGCTGCTGCCGCCTCACATGCTCCAAAATCACCATCACACGCATGAAAATGGCCTCTGGAGGTCTGAAAATGGCCCCTGCCGTGGTGCATGCGAAAAAATGGCCTCCCACCCTCCACTCATGCATCAAAATGGCCGCTGCAAGTGCCTCGCATGCTCTAAAATGGCTGACACTTTCGTGCATGTGCCAAAATAGCCACCGACAGCACCACGCATGCCCTAAAATGGCTGCCCACAGCCGCGCAAAAGTGAAAATGGCCGCCACCAGGGGCTCGCATGCCCCAAAATGGCCACCCACTGCTGCGCATGAGCTAAAATGGCCTCCCACTGCTGCACATGTGCGAAAGTGGCCTCCGCCACTGCCAAAAAATGGCTCCCGCCACTGCGAATACACCAAAATGGCCGTCAGAAATGCAAAAATGGTCCTCGCTATCCTGCATGCAACAAAATGGCCACTGCAGCTCAGAAAACGCACCTCTGTCATTGCGCATGCAGCAAAATGGCCCTTGCAGCTGCCAAAATGTCTGCCACAACTCTGAAAATGTCTCCCATGACCGTATTTATGCCACAATGGTCACTGCAGCCGCAAAAATAACCAATGCCTCAGGGATGAGTCAAAATGGCTGTCACAGCCTTCGAAATAGCCGCCGCAGCCTCACATGCACCAAAATCACCATCATACCCATGAAAATGGCCTCTGGAGCTCTGAAAATGGACCCTGCCATGGTGCATGTGAAATACTGGCCACTGCAGCTGCCAAGATGGCTGCTAGACATCAGAAAAAGACCCCTGATGCTGCGCATGTACCAATATTGCCATTGTAGCCCAGAAAATGGCTGTTGCAAGTCCAAAAATAGCCCTCGCCACTGCGCATGTGCCAAATGGTCACTATGGCTGCAAAAATAAGCCAGGCCTTTGAGCGTGCACCAAAATGGCCGCCAAGCCACCAAAATGGCTGCCACAACTACAATAATGTCCCCTGCAGCCATGCATTTGCAAAAAGTGCCGCAGAAGCCACGCATGTGTCAAAACGGTTACAGCAGCTGCGCATGTGCCAAAATGGCCACTACAACCACCAAAATGGCTGCTGCAACTCTGAAAATGTAGCCTGTGCACGCGCATGCACCAAAATGGCCGCCACAGATCTGAAAACGGCACCGGCTACCACACATGCGCCAAAATGGCCGCTGGAGCGGCCAAAATGGCTGCCGCAACTCAAAAAATGTTCCCCTCGGCCATCCATGCCCTTAAATGGCCATTGCAGTCACCAAAATGGCTGCTGGAACTCCAAAAATGTCCCTTATGGCTGAACAGGCACCAAAATGGCCTCCGTGGTTTTGAAAGTTGGCCCTGCTGCCACGCATGTGTCAAAATGGCAGCTGCAGCCACCAAAAGGACCCCGCTGGAAACAATCAGTACCCTCCGTCTCCTACCCCTGGAAAAGCCCCAAGGCCTTGGAGAACTGCCAGCACCGCTCCCGTGGTGTCCCCTAATTTGTGTCTACTTTGTGTCCCCCTGTGGCCCGGCCCAAGGGGCCTGGGCCTGGCCGGGGGTGGATCGGACCCCAACCACCCTGGGGTGTGGACTTGTTCAAAATGGGCGATCAGATATTTGATTCGAGGTTCGTATAGGCCATTTCACTAGTGAATGCACCGTAAAGAGTTCCCTAATGCCTCTGGGAGGGTGGCAACTGAAAGAGAATTTTAAAGCTGACGGAATAGGCGAGGGTTAGGGTTAGGGAAATTTCAAAAGCCAGTAAGGAAGACTTTCCTGAAATGGAAGAAAGAAACAAGCAAACAGCAACAGCGGTAGCCGGGATCCGAGTCTGCTCATCAGACAAAGCACCCTGACGAGGTTCACCTGTGGGTGGCCAGTGGCATGCCGAAGAGCGAGGCCTGCGGTCTACGCAGAAGACACCCGCGCTCGGATGTCCGTGG
>VSMD01136020.1:0-51982 GCA_008750895.1 Mirza zaza | reverse complement strand
TTTGAGCTCCTTACATACTCTGATTATTTTATTTTATTTTATTTTTTTTGAGACAGAGTCTCACTTTATTGCCCAGGCTAGAGTGAGTGCCGTGGCGTCAGCCTAGCTCACAGCAACCTCAAACTCTTGGGCTCAAGCAATCCTGCTGCCTCAGCCTCCCAAGTAGCTGGGACTACAGGCATTCGCCACCATGCCCGGCTAATTTTTTCTATATATATTAGTTGGCCAATTAATTTCTTTCCATTTATAGTAGAGATGGGGTCTCTCTCTTGCTCAGGCTGGTCTCGAACTCCTGAGCTCAAAGGATCCGCCCACCTCGGCCTCCCAGAGAGCTAGGATTACAGGCTTGAGCCACCGCGCCTGGCCCATACTCTGATTATTAATCCCTTGTCAGATGGATAGTTTGCAAATATTTTCTCCCATTCTGTGGATTGTCTTTTCATGTTGTTGACTGTTTTCTTTGCTGTGCAGAAGCATTTCAGCTTGATGTGGTCCCATTTGTCCATTTTTGCTTTGGTTGCCTGTGCTATTGAAGTCTTACATGAAAAATCTTTGCCTAGACCTATGTCCTGGAACATTTCCATAATGTTCTTCTAGTAGTTTCATACTTTCAGATCTTAGATTTAAGTCTTCCTCCATTTTGATTTGATTTTTGTGTATGTTGAGAGACAGGGGTCTAGTTTCATTCTTCTTATCCAGTTTTCTCTGAACCATTTATTCAAAAGATTGTCCTTTCCTCATTGTATATTCTTGACATCTTTGTCAAAGGTAAATCACCTGTAAATGTGTAGATTTATATCTGGATTCTCTATTCTGTTCCACTGGTTTATATGTCTGTTTTTATGCCAGCACCATGCCATTTTGGTTATTGCAGCTTTGTAGTATTTTTTAAAGTCAGGTAGTATGATGCCTTCAGCTTTGTTCTTTTTGCTCAGGATTACTTTCCATGTAAACTTCAGGATTTTTTCCTGTTTATTTAAAGAATTTCATTGGTGTTTTGATAGGGATTGCATTTAATCTGTAAGTTGCTTTGGGTAATATTGTCATTTTAACAATATTAATTCTTCCAATCAATGAGGATAGAATATCTTTTCATTTTTTTGTGTCCTCTTCAATTTATTTTACCAGAGTTTTATAGTTTTCCTTGTATAGATCTTTCACTTCTTTAGTTAAATTGATTCTAGTATTTTATATTTTTTGTAACTATTCCAAATGGGATTGTTTTTTGATTTCTTTTTCAGATTGTTCACTGTTTAGTGAATATAAATGATACTAAGTTTTGTGTGTTGATTTTGTATCCTGAAACATTACTGAATTCATTTGTCAGTTCTTTTTTTTTTTTTTTTTTTTTTTTTTTTTGAGACAGAGTCTCACTTTATTGCCCAGGCTAGAGTGAGTGCCATGGCGTCAGCCTAGCTCACAGCAACCTCCAACTCCTGGGCTCAAGCAATCCTTCTGCCTCAGCCTCCCAAGTGGCTGGGACTACAGGCATGTGCCACCATGCCCGGCTAATTTTTTCTATATATATTAGTTGGCCAATTAATTTCTTTCTATTTATAGTAGAGATGGGGTCTCTCTCTTGCTCAAGCTGGTCTCGAACTCCTGAGCTCAAAGGATCCGCCCACCTCGGCCTCCCAGAGAGCTAGGATTACAGGCTTGAGCCACCGCGCCCAGCCTATTTGTCAGTTCTAATAGTTTCTTGGTATAGCCTTCAGGTTTTTCTAGATATAAGATCATGTTATCTGTTATCAAGGCTAATTTGACTTATTCATTTCCAATTTGGATGCCCTTTATTTCTTTTGCTTGCCAATTTTGCTCTAGCCAGGACTTCCAGTATTATGTTGAATAAAAGTGGTGAAAGTGAACATGCTGAAATGATCATATTTTTTCTTGGTTATGTTAATGTAGTGTTATCACATTTATTGATTTGCATATGTTGAATCATCCTTGCATCCCTGGGATGAATCCCACTTAAACATGGTGAATGATTTTTTTTAATGTGTTGTTGAGTTTGGTTTGCTAGTATTTTGTTAAAGAATTTTGCATCTATGTTTATCAGTGATATTGGCCTATAGTTTTCTTTTTTTGTTGTTGTGTCCTTGTCTGGTTTTGGTATCAGGGTAATGCTGGCTTTGAAGAATGAGTTTGAAAGTATTTCCTCCTCTTCAAATTTTTTGAAGAATTTGGGTAGAATTGATATTAGTTCTTCTTGAAATATTTGGTAGAATTCAGCAGTGAAGTTATCCATTGGCTTTTCTCTGATGGAAAACTTCTTTTTACAGCTTTGATATCATTACTTGTTATTGGTTTGTTAAGGTTTTTCTATTTCTTCGTGGTTCAATATGGTAGGTTGTATGTATCCTGGAATTCATCCATTTCTTCTAGGTTTTCCAATTCATTGATGTGTAGTTTTTCATAATAGCCTTTTGTGATTATTTGTATTTCTCTGGTCTCAGTGGCTATGTCTTCTTTTTTGGTTTCTGATTTTATTTGTGTCGTCTCTCTCTCTTTGGTTAGTCTAGCTAAAGATTTGCTGATTTTGTCTTCAAAAAGTCAACTTTTCATTTAGTTGATCTTCTAAATTTTTCTTAGTCTTAATTTCATTTATTTCTGCTCCAATTTTTATTATTGTCTTCCTTCTATAATTCTGGGTTTGGTTGGTTCTTGCTTTTCTAGTTCCTTGAGTTACATCATTAGGTTTTTATTTGAAGTCTTTCTACTTTTTTGATGTAGGCATCTATTGCTATAAGCTTCCCTCTTAGTATTCCTTTTTCCATATTCCATAGATTTTGATATATTATATTAATATTTCTACTTTTATTTCAAAAAGTTTAAAATTTCCTTCTTACTTTCTTCATTGACCCATTTGTCATTCAGAAGGCATGTTGTTTAGTTTCCATGTGTTTACAAATTTTTTGAGGTTTTTTTGTTATTATTTCTAGTTTTATTTCATTGTGGATAGAAAAGATACTTGATTGTAATTTCTATTTTTGAATTCCATTAGATTTGTTTTGTGGCTTAACATATGATCTATTATATTCTGGAGAATGTTCCATGTGCTGATGAAAAGAATGTTCTTCTGCAGCAGTTGAGTGAATGTTCTGTAAATGTCAGTTAGGCCTATTTGATCTAGTGTGTAGCTTAACTACGTTGTTGCTCTGTTAATTTTCTGTCTGAATGATGTGTCCATTACTGGGAGTGGGGTATTAAAGTCCTCTGCTGTTATAGAATTACAGTCTATCTCTCCTCTTAGATCTATTAATATTTGCTTTATATACTTGGGATCTCCAGTGTTGGGTGCATAGATATTTATAATTGTTATATCCTCTTGTTAAATTGATCCCTTTATCATTATATAGTGACTTTCTTTGTCTTTTTTTACAACCTTAGATTTGTAGTCTATTTTATCTAATATAAGTATAGCTACTCCACTCTTTTTTGGTTTCCAGTTGCATGGAATATCTTTTTCCACTCCTTCACTTTCAGTCTGTGTATCTTTATAGATGAAGTGGTTTCTTGAAGGCAGCATATAGTTAGGTTCTGTTTCTTTATCCATTAAGCCACTCCATGCCTTTTAGTTGGAGATTTGAGACCATTTACTTTCAGTGTTATTGTTGATAAATAAGGACTTACTACCGCCTTTTTATTGCTTGTGTTTTGGTTATTTTGAGACTCTTTCCTTCTTCCCTTCCTGTTCCTTCCTTCCTTGTGGTTAAGTGATTTTCTCTGTTAGTATGTTTTAATTTGTTGCTTTTCATCTTTAGTGTTTTCTTTGTGGTGGTTATCCAGTTGTTCTTGCAGATCATTGAATTTTCTTATGATCCACATTCGAAATTCCTCTTCTGTCATTGTGGTTGCCTGATTATGGTTGGCACCCCATTTCTAAGGGGCTGGTGCTCCTCTTTGGGGGTGTGGTTTCCGTTTGGTTCTTCATATTTCTGGAGTTCCTTCGCCGATTTCTTCCCATCTGGATCGGCACCCTACCTAACTCCGTGGCCACTCTTGTGCCTCTGCCAGCAGGCCCAGACCTCATGCCACCAGGCCTCCCCTGGCTGTGATGCTGGCTAGGAGGTTCCCTGCACAGGAACGCCGTCTGGGCTGGTTGCACGAACCCCCTTTGGGAGGAGGATTGCCCTCAAGGATGCTGATATGCCCCTGAAGGCACACACACCAGTAGGCTGTTCACATATATCTCTTCTGTGCCCCGGGCAATGCGAGACCTGGGTGCACGGGATCTGAACTGCAGGGCCCAGGTCTGACCTCTGGGCCCTGGAGTTCAATCCCTAACCCCACCAGGGAGAGGAGTGCCAGTTCCAATTCACCCACGGGGAGCCCAAGCTGGGTCTATGTCTCTCAGCCTCAGGGTCTGCCCCATTCTCCTGGGATCACCAGGCCAGCAGCACCTGGGGGGGCTGGCGGGTAGGGAGTTCACCATCTGAGTACCCCTCAGTCAGCTTTGGGCCCCAAAAGGGGAAGGTTCTGTTTCCTGGAGGTGCCTCTGGCTGGTGGCTATATTGTCTCTCTCGGCAGCCGTGGATAGGGATGGGGGGGGAGAATGAGGCAACATGGCGCCTGCCGTGCGGCTTGGGTCTGTGCTCACAGAGGTGCCCGGGAGAGTTGGGAGCCTGGTGCCATGTCCGCTACAGGCTTATGGCTCACTGGCGGTGGCTGTCTCTGGGCTGGTGTCCGCAGGTCTCTCCAACCTCTGGGGAGCTCCTGAGCAGTCTGAGAGGCAAGAGAGGGGAAAGTTAACTGCTTCACCTACCCTTGCTGCTGGTCTCCAGGCTACTCAGGAGGTCTCTATTTCCAGTTCTCCTCCGCAACCTCCTCCCGTGGAGTCTCCCATGGTCTCTGGTACCCCTCCTTCCATCCCTCGTACGATGTATGCTCTTCTGCTTGCTTCTTCTAATTTCTCCTAGAATCTGTCTTTTCTGCAGAGACACTCTGTGTGGCAGTGTTTCTTGTCCGCCATCTTGCTCTGCCCTCTCTCTTTAGTGAATATATTATAGATTTTTGCACTGTGATTATCATGGGGCTTACAGAAAATATCTTGTAGGTATAACAGTTATTTTAAAGAGATTACAACTTATCTTAGGTCACAAATACAAGAATAGAAACAAAGCAAAAATACATGCAAAAGTATTCTACATGTTAATTCTATTTTCACCAATTTTTACTTTTAGTTGTTTTAATTTACATATTTTTATATTACCTCTTAACAGGTTGCTGTAGCTATTATTACTTTTGATAGATTTGTCTTTTGGGCTTTATGCTAGAGTTAAGAGTGGATTGCACACATCATCACAGTAATAAAGTATTCTGGATTTGTTCATGAAATTCATTTTACCAGTGGGTTTTATACCTTGGAAAGATTTCTTTTTGCATGTTGGCATTGTTTTCTTCCAGATTGAAGAATTCCCTTTAGCATTTCTTGTAAGACAGGTCTGATGGTGGTGAATTCTCACTGCTTTTGTTTGCCTGAGAAAGACTTTATCTCTCCTTCATATTTGAAGGATAACTTTGCTGGATACAATATTCTCTGATAGCAGTTTTTTTTTCTTTGACCGCTTTGAAAATGTTGTTCTACTCCTTCCTGGCCTGGTTTCCATTAAGAAGTCTTTTGCCAGATGAATTGGAACACCTTTATATGTTATTTGCTTCTTTTCTTCTGTTTCTCTTAGGATCATCTCTTTGTTCTTGACCTTTGAGAGTTTCATTAATGTATGTCTTGAGGTGGTCTTATTTGGGTTGAATCTGTTTGGTGTTCTCAGACATTCCTCTACCTGGGTATTTATACCTTTCTTAAGTTTTCTGTTATTATTTCTTTGAAAAAGATTTCTACCTCTTCTTCTTGCTTAGCTCCCTCTTGAACACTAATAATTCTTATATTTGGTCATTTGAGGTAATTTTTTATATTTTTCAGGGAATTTTCATTCCTTTTAATTTTCTTTTCCTTTTTCTTTTTTGACAGTGTATTTTCAAATAGCCAGTCTTCAAGATAACTGATTCTTTCCTATGCTTACTCCATTCTGCTGTTGAGAGCCTCTAATGAGTTCTTCAGTTCAGCAAATGTGTTTCTTAGTTTCAAAATTTCTGTTTGATTGTTTTTATTATTATTTCAAACTCTTTGTTAAGTTTATGTATTAAATTTCTAAATTCCTTTTCTGTGTTGTCTTGGAGATCACTGAGTTTACTTAAAATTGCTATTTTGCATTCTTGGTCAGAGAGCTCGCAGATCACTATCTCATTAGGATTAGTCAGTGGATTTTTGCTTTGTTCTTTTGGGGAGGTCATGGTTCCTTGCTTCCTGTTGTTTCTTGTGGCTATATGTCTATGTCTTTACAGTGAAGAATTAGTTATTTTAGTTTTCTCTGTCTGGCTTGTTTTGTTTTTTATTGAATATATATGTTTAGAGAATCTTTACTAGTAGGTTATTTCTCTTTTTCAGCTCTAGGTGGTGTGTTAAACCCTGTTTTACCTTGACTCTAATAAATGGTTGGAGCACTGCTTGTTTTGAATGGGGGAGGTCACAAAGAAATTATTCTTACAGTGCATGAGAACTGGTTGGGGGTTTGCTCCCAGGAGACCCTTGGCATGTACCTCCTAGAGTGTGGTGCTGTTGAATAGCCACTTTGATTTGGCATCTCCTCTGGCTGAGTTGTAGAGCAGTTTCCAGGGCTGGGGATGGTAGTCCTACCTTCACCCTTTTTCTCTGGCTGTTCTTAGGGATGTTTTTCACTTCAGGCAGTCATGATACTTCCTGCACATTAAGACAAGGCAAGCTTTCTTGCTAGGGTACCCAAGATGCTGGGTGAGCTGGCAGACTACCTCAATCCCACTTTTTTTCAGTATAGAAACTGTGATTTGGTTGGGGGGAGCTTAGAGATGTGCTTGTTGCTGGGAAGAATGGGGGAGAAGTGTCACAGATGTGAAAGTGCAATTCTCTTAATGTCTGTTTGGATTTTCTTCACTTCTCTATGGCCCCAGGACTGTCTCATCCTTATATTTGAGTTCTGGATTGTTGCTGGTGAAAATTTCAGCACTGTAATTTTTTTTTTTTTTTTTTGGCTTTCTGTTGGAGGGGGGAGTGAAGCCAGCTTGCTTCTATGCCATCATTTTGATAAACAATATTGAAGGGATAATGGGCAAGAATTTTCAAAATCAGATAAAGACATCACAGATTCACAAAGCTTAGTGAACTCTAAGGAGAATAAATACAAAGAAAACAACACTAGACACATCATAGTCGTACTGTGAAAAACAGGGAAACAAAAAATTGTTAAAAGCATCCAGGAAAAATAAAACATATTATATTCAAAGGAGTAAAAAATGAGTTATGGCTGACTTGTCATTAGCAACTATGAAAGCTAGGCAACAATGGAATGGCACTTTTTTTTTTTTTTTTTTTGACAGAGTCTCACTCTGTCACCCCAGGTTGAGTACAGTGGCATCATCATAATTCACTGCAACCTCAAACTCCTGGGTTCAAGTGATCCTCCTGCCTCAGCCTCCTGAGTAGCTGGGACTACAGGTGTGCACCACTGTGCCTGGCTAATTTTTAGTAGAGATGTGGTCTTGCTCTTGCTCAGCTGGTCTCCAAACTCCTGAGCTCAAGTGATCCTCCTACCTTGACCTCCCAGAGTGCTAGGATTACAGGCATGAGTCACCACGCCTGACCAGAATGGCATCTTTAACTGCAAAAAGAAAAATTCTATACCCAGTGAAAATTTTTTAAAAATATTAGGGCAATTTATGTTCTCCTTTTAATTTGTCCTCCCTTTTTGATAAATTTAGCTTAAAAGCCATTAGAAAGAGGACAGCAAGGCATATATCTGTTGTGCAGTGGTGAGGGGGGTGGAGGAAGATACTATAGATCACAGTAGGGTATCAGGGCCCAAACGGAATGAGGAGGGCATCCTGCCATAGGGGCAGCTCAATGTGGGATGCCTGTGAGTCATCAGGGTGAAGAGGGCATCCACACTGAGGGGCTGGCTTGATTTGGTGTGAAGACTTGAAGACCAAGCAGGGTGAGGAGGGCATCTCATGTTGAGGGGAGGAGGCTCAGCTTGGGGAGTCAGACAGAGAGTTACAAATATAAAAAAGGAGAAAACTGGCAAGAACTGTGTAATGTTGATTTGGAAAAGAATATCTGTGCACATTCATGAAGATATATATCTTTATATTTGCATGTACACACATACACACACACTTTTAATGTACACACATACATGTATATGCCTTATACTCAGCTTTTGGCTTCTAAATGAGGTTTTTTGCTAAAAAGGGAATCAGAGATCCTTGGAGAAATGGCTTATTTCAGGACTCCAGTAGGGAAAGTATAAGATGAGTCCAGCATATCTTGTGCCAAAACGCAAAGAAGTGCTCAAAGAATGATGGGGACATGTCAAAAGGACACAGAAGCCACCTTGAACTGTTTCCCAGTGGTCAAATCAGGTATTGAGGTAAATATCAAAATAGTAACAATGAATTATTACCCTTTCAATAAAATAGGAAAACATGCACCTATACAAATAAAAATAAAGAAATAAGAATAAGAAAGTTCAGCAGTTTATTTCTCAATCAGCAAGGAAGGACATGTTGAGGATGGCATACCCATCAAAGATAGTAACTACCATGACTTCCAGTGCTTTGATGAAACCTCAGATGTGTGGCCTCCTGGCCAGGTATCTGTAGTTTATATTGTTGGAGCATTCGTTGTATCCCTGGAGGTTACAGCTTTCTATAAGTTTCCTGTGGCTGAAGAAGTCACAGGAAACTTATTTTCCTTCCTTACTTTCTTTCCTGTGGCAAGAAAGAAGGCATATGCAGATTTCTACAGAAATTATGATTATATGAAATATTTTGAGGAGATAAACAAGGCTGGTATCTTTCAGAGTGCAAAGTGATTTTGGAAATATAAAGAATTTCTTTGGGTTGATTTAAATAAACTTCTATCACTGACCTGTGTTCCTGAGCTATGAATGTATGGGCTGAGGAATAGTTTCTCTTGGTAAATAAACAATTAGCAAACAAACAAAAAGAATAAGAAAGTTTAATGAGGAGCAAGGCTATTTACATAGTTTCAAAATACTTATTAGCTACAAAGGGGAAAAGAATCACTTTACAGTGGAGAAGACTGGCAGACCTTTCCTTAATGAAATGCTCAAAGTGAACACCACCAGGGATGGGACACATTGCTGGGCACCACCTGCTTGGATGCATCAAGAAGGCAGCCTCACCTCCTTGATAGGTCTGCCAAGGCTGCCTCACCTGGCTGTGATGCTGACAGGTCAGATTATGAGACAGATGCAAGCTGAGGGACATTGAGTAAAATATGTAGCTGGTAATATTCAAAAGTCTAAAGGTCAGGAAATCCCAGGAAAGATTGAGAAGCTGTTCCAGACTGAAGGGGACTAAAAAGACATGATCACTCCTGACAACTCAATGCAAAGCACAATCCCTTTTCTAAAGTCACCATTGGAACAATTGGCAAATCTTAAATGGGGTGTGAGATGAGGTGGTAATGCATTGTTGTTAATTTCCTGACTTGGAAGGTTGTACTGTGGTTATGCTAGAGAATATGATACAGGAAATATAAAGTATTCTGGGTGATGAGGCATCAGGTTGGCAAAATACTCTCAAATGGTTTAGGCAAATAATATTTTCTTTGTATTAGACTTTGTACTTTTCTGTAACTTTGTGATTGTTTCAAAAATTTAAAAAGGCTAAAATTTGAAAAGCAAAGGTGAAGTAAAGACATTTTTCACACTAACAAAAGTTGGCAGGGCTTATGGCCAGCAATCCACACTATCAGAAACACAAGGAAAATTACCCCAGTGGAAATAGAGCTGTAGAACGGAATAGAGAGCACAAGGAGGGAAGTCACGGGAACAAATGTAAGAGTGTTGACTATTTGAAGCAACCATAATAAATATGTCTTGTGGGATTTATAACATACATAGAAGTAAAATATCCAGCAACAATAGTATCAAAGATAGGATGGGGGTACGTGGCCATAAACTGTTTTAAGTTTCCTTTATTATTTGGGAAATGATAAAGGTACCAATTTGAAGTAGACTTCAAAAGTCGATGATGCATCTCTGAGTGAACCACAAAAATCTAATAAAAATAATTAAAAATTTAACAGAAAAGGTAAAATGAAACACACACACATACACGGAAGCAGAAAAGGAGGAATAAGGGTTCAAAAAGAGATGGAATAACGTTTTTAAAAGGTAAGATGATAGATTTAAACCCCACTCAACACTCCTATTAAAATACAAAAATTGTGAGGCTGGACTTAAAAAAAACAGTGTGTGCTGATTCTGAGACATACTTTAAATATAAGAACATAGAAAGGTAGAAAGTCAAAAGATGGCAAAAGTAACATGCAAATACTACCCAGATGAAAGGTATGGCTCTATTAATACCAAAGTAGACTTTAGAGCTAGAAGTAGTAATGGAGCTAAAGATTGACATTTCCTGATGATAGAAGGGTTATTTCAATAAGAAGACATAACAATCATAAACTTGTATGCACCTAGTAACACAGCTTCACAGTACATGAAGCAGAAAATGAAATATAAGGGAGAAATAGGCAAATCTGTAATCATAATTAGAGATTTTAACAAATCTCTTTCAGCAACTGATAGAAAAATCAGATTAAAAGTCGGTAAATATATAGAAAATACGAATAACAGAATTAATCAACCTGACTTAGATATTTATAGAACACTACACCCAACAACTAGAAAGTGCACATTCTTTCCAAGTACATATTTACCGAACTAGAGTATGTGCGGGACTGCAAAGCCATTCTTAACAAACTTCACAAGGTGAAATCTCTGAGCAAAGGTTTGATCTCTGAGCAAAGTGCAATTAAACCAGAAATGAACAAAAGAAAGACTATTAGAAACCCAAATGTATGGATGTTAAGCGGAATACTTCTAAATAACCTGTGGGTCAAGAAAGAAATCACACAGAAAATTAGAAAGTAGTTTGAACTTAATGCAAACAAAAATACTACAAATACCTGAGGTAAACAGCCAAAGCAGTGATTACAAAAATTTTGTAGTTTTAAATGCATATATCATAAGAGAAAATAATTTAAAACAAGTGATCTAAATTTCCATCTCAAGAAGTTAGAAAAACAACAACAGCTTAAAACCAAGGAAAGAAGACAGAAGTAAATAAAAATAAGAACAAAAATCAATGAAATATAATGCAACAGGGAAGATTAGCAAAGCAAAAGGTTGGGTTATTGAAAAGATAATAAAATTGATAAATCCAAAGAGAAAAAAAGAGATATCACAAGTTACCAATATCAACAATGAAACAGATCCTACAGATGTTAAGGGATAAAAAGAAGTTATTATAAAGATAGTTGTCTTTATAGACAGTTTAGATCAGCATATTAAACAACTAAGACTAAATATTAATGAAGTCCAATTTATCTCTTTTTTTCTTTTGTTACCA
Organism: Mirza zaza; assembly: GCA_008750895.1. Lineage (NCBI taxonomy): Eukaryota > Metazoa > Chordata > Mammalia > Primates > Cheirogaleidae > Mirza > Mirza zaza. Next base: position 40,507 of record VSMD01136020.1, on the reverse strand, counting down.
GTACTTTTGGTGTCATAGCCATGAAATTGTTGCCAAATCCAATATCATGGAGCTTTTTCCTTAGGAAAAGAGTTTAGCTCTTAAGTTTAGATCTTGATCCATTTTGAGTTAATTTTTTTTTTTTTTTTTTTTTTTTGAGACAGAGTCTCACTCTGTTGCCTGGGCTAGAGTGCCGTGGCATCAGCTTAGCTCACAGCAACCTCAAACTCTGGGGCTCAAGCGATCCTACTGCTTCAGCCCCCATGCTGCAGAGAGTTCATAGGGACAGAGAAGGACAGAGAAGAAGTTCATAGGGACAGAGTCCCAACCATTCAGGCACCCACTTGTTTGAGTGTCCCCAGCCCAGTCACCAAACAAGTGTACAAGCCTTCATCCAGCAGCCTTCGAGCTGCCCCAGGTATTGCTGAGTGGGGCAGAGATGAGCTGTCCCCACCAAGCCCTGTCCAGTTTGCAGAGGTGAGCAGCACCAGTGCTGTGGTTTTAAGCTTCTAAGTTTTAGACACAGCAGTAGGTGGTCAGAACAAGTGTCAGAAGTCCACCCATATCACCCCAGGTGAAACTCAGGGAAAAATCCGACCCAGTGAAGGCTAGGAGCTGCCTGTCAATTTGTCAGTGCTCTACTCTTGAATATGAACAGACAAATCAAGTCACCAGACATCTGAGGAAAATTCTAACATAAAGGAAAGAGATCAAAGAAAATAAACAAAAGAAAACAACTTGAAAGAACATAGACTATGTAGAGGGAAAAAACTTTTAAAGAAACAAACAAAAACTCACCCAAAACAATAATATAATACCTTTAGATAGCTAAGGAAGCTGCTCCACCCAGAACAGAAGCACATGATACTATAAAAGGGAAACACTCCATGAAAAACAACAGAAGGGGTATTCAGAGAATACAATAAAAAAATAAAATAAAAAATTTTTATTTAAAAATTGGAAGATTAAAGAAATTGCTTAGAAAGTAAAACAAAGAATGCAGAAACAGAAAACAGAGGAGAATCAAATGGTGACTATGAAAATAAAGACCAGACCAGGGAGTGCAAATAAAAGTCGTGGGGGACTTCGGGGAGAGAACAGAGAGAACAGGGGAGAGGAACTGTCAACAAGCTAGTGCCAGAAAGTTCCCCTAACTTGGACAGCGTGAATCTCCAGGTTGAAATGCACGGAGGCCCAGCACAGTGGAGGGCGCAGGCCCAGCGAGACAAGCCATGGCATGCCATTAGTACACACGGGACAGGGAAGATGCTTTGGCTTCTGGGGGACAGGTCGTGGTCCAAAATTCCGGAATCAGGACTGCTTTGGATCGAAAGCTGAAGGGCCTCAGGGCAAAGCTTTCAAAACTGAAGGGAAAGCATTTCCAACTGTATTCATTGACTATTGCTGTGTAATGAATTGCTCTGAAGTTTAATAGCTTAAAATAACACATTTCTTATCTCACATTTTCTGTGGGTCAGGAATTCAGCAGTGGTTTGGCGGGGTCGTTCGGGCTCAGGGTCTCTCGTGGGGTGGCAGTCGAACTATGTGACAGAACTACAGTCATCTCAAGGTTCAGTTGGGGCTAAAAAATGTGATTCTAGGCTCACTTGTGTGGTTGTTGGCAGGAGATTTCAGGTCCTTGCATGGATGCCTCTCCAAGGGGCTGTTCATGATGTGACTTCCCCTCGAGGGAGTGATGGAACACAGCCCGTGACAGTCTGTTACAATCTCATCTTGGAAGTGACATTCCATCACTTCTGCCATATCCTAGTACTCAAAGACCAACAGTGCAGCAGATATTACACAAGGGCCTAAATACCAAAACGAAAAAATCACTGGGGCCATCTTAGAGGCTGCCTATACTCCACCAACCAAGAATTCTATAGCCAGCCAAAAGCATCAATCAAGTGTAAGTATGCGATAAAGGTATTTTAATAATGTAAGATCTCAAAAAATTTACCTCTTCAATACCCTTTCTCAGAAAGCTACTTGAGGACGGGCTCCACCAAAACAAGGGAGTAAACCAAGAAACAGAAGAGCCAGCCCAGGACAGAGTTTGAGGGATTTCCCAAGATGCTGAAGAAGGGAGTTAGTAGGGTGACAGCTGTGTACCCAGCAGAGAGGGCAGCCAGTCTAACCCGGAGGTCAGAGGCTTTGGGAGGGACTTCTCCATGCTTATGAAATTGATAGAATACCTGATAGAAAAACACAACTTGCAAAGAGAGTTAGACAACTGAGAGTTTGGTGTTGAATCAGTGATGAGTACATAGAAAACAAACAAACAAAAAACAAGACAGGCCGGGCGCGGTGGCTCAAGCCTGTAATCCTAGCTCTCTGGGAGGCCGAGGTGGGCGGATCCTTTGAGCTCAGGAGTTCGAGACCAGCCTGAGCAAGAGCAAGACCCCATCTCTACTATAAAAAATAGAAAGAAATTAATTGGCCAACTAATATGTATAGAAAAAATTAGCCGGGCATGGTGGCACATGCCTGTAGTCCCAGCTACTTGGGAGGCTGAGGCAGCAGGATTGCTTGAGCCCAGGAGTTTGAGGTTGCTGTGAGCTAGGCTGACGCCATGGCACTCGCTCTAGCCTGGACAATAAAGTGAGACTCTGTCTCAAAAAAAACAAGACAATGATTAACTCCAGAGGGAGAGGAGGTAGGAAAGGAAAGGAAGGGAAGGAAAAGCTGATATAGTTTATTACATAGCTCAGCTCTGAATAAATAGTTGTAACACCATAGACAGTGAATATTTATCCAACTAACATGACCACAGATCCCTCCTGGGATCCTAACGGGGTGGAAAGTGTATGTGGTGGGGAAAAGTGAGGCAAGGGTGGGGTGGGGGAAGCTAAACTCACATCTTCTTGTCCCCCGGTGTTGAAGTCACTGGATAATGCCCAGAATGAAAACACTGGAGATAAATAAAAGAAAAAAAAATCTAAGAAAGTTGAACTTGATAGCCTGTGGTGAAAGGGAACAGGAGAGGGTGGTTGAGGAGGTCTGGGGACAGCTGCTTTTCTGGGCAAACCTGGTAAAATTAGTTAACTCTTTAAGCCCTGTCTGTATGTTTTCTATTATGTATACAATTTTTGATATTAATTCCTTTCATATCAAATATCCAATCAGTTCAAAATTTCAACTTTTGAATGCATATTCTTATTTTTTTTTTTTTTCCAAAAAGTTTGCTGGGACTCAAATCAGGATCCAGATAAGGATCTACTTTTCTCTTTCTGTCCAGTTCTCATTCTACCTCCACCTCATTTTCTTTTAGGCCCCAGGTGCTCTCAGTGGGGGACCTTTGATCTCAGCCAACCTGGGCTTTCCTCATTCTCCTGCCCTGCAAAGGTGCCACGGAGGGGCACTTGGGCCCGCCTGGCATTCTTTCTGGATGGGCTTCCATCTTATGCGGTCTTCCTCCTCTCTCTGTCCCTCTGAGCCACTCCAATTTTGTGGGACCACAGAGTCAAGTCACAGCGACTCCAGTCTCATCCTCATGGGTGAATATTCCCTGCGGCCTGTGGCATGCAGTGCACCCCGGGGATTTGGGGCCCCGCTCTCTGTTTGTGTCTGCCTCCTGCAGCAGGCTGGCTCGCAGCCCCTGCGTTTTGCTGAACGCAGACACTCCTTTCAGAGTCCCGCTGTCTTTCTGGGCTGCGCTCAGGGAGTGTGGCGCGGGGACCCAAGCTGTCTGGGCATCGTGATAGTCTCACCTCCCAACTAAGCCTGAGAACAGGGGTGAGTATGAGACAATGCCCTGATTATCTGAAAGCTCAGAGTTTGTGGTGAGCAAAGATGGGGAGGATGCAGCTGGCGAGATGACAGAATGCAAGGATATTCCCATGGTGCATGTGTTCCTCCTTCTATCCCGCAGGTATGGGGCACCTGCTCCGCTGGTTTGCTAGAAATGCAAAGAGAAAATGTGGACACTGTCCTTGACGGCTCGAGGAGGGAGGAGGTAGATCACAGTCAATAATTCTGGTACCAGAAGGTAAGGGTGGCATGGATACAAGAAGGCTTAATAACCCTAATATACATCAGGCTTCTGGAAACTGATAAGAAAATTCAAACTTCTTTTATTAATTTCCTATTGCTGCTCTAACAATTTATTACAAATTTAGTGGCTTAACACAATTATAGCTCTGGAGGTCAGAGTCCAAAATGGGTCTCAGTGGGCTAAACTCAAAGAGAAACAGGGCTGCATTCCTTCGGGCGGCTCTGGGGGAAATCTACTCCGTTGCCTTTGCAGTTTCTAGAGGTTGCCTACTGCCTTGGCTCTTGGCCCCTCTGCATCCTCAAAGCCAGCAAGGCCCAGGCTACCATCTCTCTAGTTCTCTCTCTCTGCCTCCCCTCTCCATTTATAAGGATGTTTGCACTTACATTGGGCCACTCTAATAACCCAGGATAAAACACCCATCTCACTTCCACCTGTCACTTTATTCCCCCTTTGCCAGATAAGGTGACATAGCCACATAGTTCCGGGCATTAGGACATGGACAATTTAGGTGGGCCATTCCAGTGTTTGCTCGAAGACTTAACTGTCTAATTATGAGCTGGTTGCCCAGCAGGCTGGCGAAGGTTAAGCTGGGGCAGGTGCATCTGCCTCTCACCTGGGCCCTGAGCAGTCCCGGCAGGTGGGCTGCCCAACCCGGGCATCTCCAGGGAGGAGGCTGAGTAGGGCTTGGAAGAGTCCTGGCTGTGGTCTAGGACAGAGCTGGTAGGAATGCGGTGTGGCTTCGAGCAGCTGACTTAACCTCTCTGAACCTCTGTCTTCATCTGCTAAATGCAATCAGCAAGACTTCCCTTGCCAGGTGGTTGGAGGATGAGCAATGCTCTCCTGGCACCAGCACGCAAGCAAAGGCGGCTGTTGTTAGTAACGATGTCCGCATTTGGTCAAGCTGTTGCATTCATTTGTTCTGGAGACCCAGACACACTTCCGTCTCCTTCACAAACTGCTTCTGTCCACACACGAGCCCTCACTGCCCGCCTGATGTTCCTCCCAGCCTCGCGGCTCCTGGACACCAACAGCTCTCCTTCCAGGTGGCAGGTGAGCAGGCTGGTGGATGGGAGATCGCCACTGCCCGAGTGGAATTGCTCCTAGCTACTAGGAGAAGTTCTTCCAGCTCAGCTCTACTGCGCCATGACTCAGTTTCCCTCTGCTCTTCTGTCCCAGGATTCCCGAGGGGCCGTGCTCATGCCCTGAGTCCTGATGGCACCTGGCTGCTTGGGTCCTCAGTGTCCCATGACCTTCAACATGTCACTACCCTCCTAAACATTAGGACTGGGAATGAGTTTCCTAGGGCCACTGTAACAAATGACCACAAACTGGGTGGCTTAAAATAAGTGATTTATTCCCTACAGTTCTGGAGGCCAGAGATCTGAAATGAGGTGTGGCAGGGTTGGCTCCCATTGGAGGTTCTGAGGGAGAAGCTGTTTGTGCCTCTCTCTAGCTTCTGGTGAGTGCTGGCAATGTTTCGTGTTTCCTCGGCTTGTAGAAACATCACTCCATTCTCTGTTGTCGCACTGTGTTTTCTTCTTTGTGTCTCTTCGTCTAAATTTTCCCCTTCTTATAAGGACACCAGTAATTTGATGAGGGTCCATCCTAGTTCAGTGTGGTCTCATCTTAATGTGACTATATCTGCAAAGACCCTATATTCAAATAAGGTCACAGTCACAGGTCCCAGGGTCTTCAATATATCTTTTCTGAGGACAAAATTCAACCCACAACATGTGGTGCAGCGAGCTGGCATATCAGAAGAAAGCGAGGGTGGTCACTCAAATTTGGACTAGCAGGAAGGCTTCTCAGAAGGGGTGGCATTTAAAACCTGGGCCTGAACGTTAAGGAAGCAGTCCCCGAAAATCAGGGAAGACCATTCCAGAAGAGGGAACAGCCAGTGCAGCAGCCTCAAGGCCGGATTTCACTTGGGGAGTTTGGAGGACCCGTGATAAGGCCAGTGTAGCTGGAGCCGAATGGGCGTGAGAGAGTGTCACACAACGGGTTTAGAGAGGTCCCAGGTCTGCTCATGTGGGCTTGGAAACTCAGGGCAAAGAGTTTGTGTCTTATCTTAGAGGAGGCCAGTGACGGGAGCCAGCCTGCATGCTGAAAACTGCTGTATACAAGAATGTACAGGGTGTTTATTACATCACTGTTTGCAAAAGACTGAAACACCTTATATGTGCATTAACAAGGCACAGTCGCATAAGCTATACCATATCTGTTTCACGGATTATGAGTTTAAGCCATATCTATTCACCTGGAAAGATGTTTTTGACACATGAAGTCAAAAAGTAAGTTGTGCAGTAAGGTGTCTAGTAGACATACTAAGCGGGATATGTGTGTGTTCTTGGCACAGTAGAAGCTGTCTGCCATGTTAGAATATTCCACGTGCTGGGTCACTGAGGCGGGCCCTGAGTTTATCTGGACTCTCCCAACCAGACGCTTTCTTACTAGTGGGTCTCTCTGAAAGGCCCCAGTTCACAACAACTGCCCCTTTACCACAGCCCTTTAGTGTTATAAAGCCTCACTCACGAGGCACTCTCCTCCCCAGAGCATGTGTAGAATAGTCAAGTGTTTGAGGACGAATGAACCTTAGAGATCTCCTAATCTAGTCCCCATTTTACAGAAACAGCATCCAAGGCCCAACGGGGTAAAGGGCTTCTTAAAGATCACCCAACAGGCCAGCGTCATGGGTGGGACTCAAATCCAGACCATCTCTTGCATTTCTCCCTCTGGCCCTGCTGGAACACCGCCCCAGTAACGTGGTTTTCGGATCCCTGTCTGTGGATGTACAGACCACAGCCTATGCCCAGCCATGGAGGCTGTGAGTGTAAGCTGACTCCAACACTGGAACCCAAATGCAAAGTGCTCACATCCAAAAGCTCAGGTGGGAAAAGGCTGTTACAGGAAGTTACTTGGCTTTTTTATTTTGTGTGCTGCCTTCTATCCAGAGGCTGCTCTGCCTCTGCATAGTTCCCATCTTGTGCAGCCTCCTCCTTTCTGGTCCCATTTTCCCCAGGTGTGAACACTGGGTTTCAATGTGCAGACAGTTGTGGGCCAGGTGCTGCTTTGGACAAGGAAGGAGGAAGTCCCTGTGCCCAGCTGGTTTGAGGAGACCAGGAGGTGTTTAGAGGCACTTCCATACAAAAGACTGAATTAAATAATTTCCAGGTCACTCCAAACAAATCCTCCTTCTCAGTTCATCCCAAAGTCTCAAAGACTGTCTTGTTCTGGAAGTGCTCCCTGAGGGCATTGCTCCCTGAGGGCTGTGCTCCTGTGGCCTCTGCTTACCAGGCCCACTCTTCCCTTCAGACCTTCTCAGATACTCAGAAAGACTTGGCTGAGCTCTTGGCCCAGCAAGTGAAACAGCTGTGAACCTCCATTCTCTGAAGGGCCCAGGAATGAGCTCTCTGATTTCTTGGGATCCCCGTTTTCAAGTCAGGTGCAGTTTCTCTGTGTTCAAGTTACTTATTGGGTGGTAAAGATCACCCAGTCAGATAAGGTAAGATCAGGTAAGATCAGATCTTAGGACACCAAAAGGAGAGTGGGTGACAGGACAGGAGGGGTTGCTGGTAATAGTTTCCACCTGGAAACAGCCCAAAGGCCCGTCGAGCATGGAATGAACACACAGGTTGTCTGCAGTCATGCGACGGGGTGATGTACGGTGCTGAGGAGGAACAATCTAAGCTCCATGCAAAACATGACTTAATCTAGAAGCTGACACACAGCGAAAGGCGCTGATCGCAGCTATGGCTGTGCACCCCCCCGGCAGCTGCGGGGGGGGGGGGTAGGGAGGAGGGGCTTTGCACGAGCTGCAATCTCCCAGTTCTTGAACTGGCCTATGATTTGGCTCACTAAATAATTTGTTAAGCTGTACGTTTATTTTTTGCACACATTTCTCTGTATGTATTATATTTAGAAATACAAACGGCTAACAAAAATAAAGTCCATCAAATTTTAAAAAGGATGGTATTCAGTGTAGTGCATAGTTTGGACTGATACTGTGGCCCTGTGGAGGCTACTTTGGGTGTGGTTGGATCACCCCCTTCTTGCTCTCTTCCTCCTGCCTCCCTCCTTCACACCTCTCCTCTGGCATGCCTCTCTCTCCGCCACAGGAAGCCCCAAAACCCACTCTCATCCCCACCACTTGGCCCAGCCTCTCACCTCCTCGGAGAGCTGGCAAATTCTTTCCAAGTTTGGCTCCATGGAAAAGGGCCCCGAGTGGACCCCTGCTGGGCACCAGCCACCCAGGGCTGGCCACCGTGGTCTGGCTGTCGCTGGCCTCGGCAGGGAAGGTGGATGGGGAGGCGCAGCTCTGGCCAGAGCCTGGCAGCTCTGGTCATGATCCCAACACAGCACGAGGACACGGCGGGCTAGGGAAGGAAATTATGTCAGGATCCAGCAGGCGCAGGAGGCCCAGCCAGGCCCAGAAGGACCCAGGAACCCCGGCTCCTCCCGGCTCTCTGTGCCTGCTTTGGGCTTCCTGGGGGTGCAGGGCCCCCCAGTTGTCGTGTGGGGCCTGGTCTCACTCCAGGCCTGTGGCCACAGATGAGGCCAGGTCCCCTCTCCCTGTTTGTGTTGGCAGCTGTCTCCCGAGGCCGAGCCCGCACCCCTTCCTGGGGGACATCCCACAGGTTGGCAAATATTGGCATCTCCTCAAGAACTGCCATTTCTTGTTTTTAAACTAAATTTCTCCTCCCTTGCCAGTATCTCCCCTCCTCCTCCTCCCTTTGGTGGGAGTCAGCTGGGCAAGGACAGGTTTTCCTTACAGACCCCTCTCCGCCTCTTCTGAGGGGTGACCCCGGGCCTCCCCAGCCCTCCCCAAGCCCTGGCGCTGTCCCAAGAGGGCCTTTACCCCCAGGCCTGCCCCGTGGCCTGTGTGCTCCTCCGAGCCGCGTCTCCAGGGCCCGCTCTCCGCCGGCCACCCGGCCTGTGCGCGCTGCAGGGAGGGGCGAGGGCCGCAGCCCCGGCCTGCTTCCACGCGGAGCCTCTTCTGTGTTCACGGGTCCCGCCAGGGAGCGGCTTCCTCTCCTAGCTTTCCCGCTTGGGTTTAGGGGGTTCAGGCAGTTTCCTGAGGGGTCACCAGGACCTTCGTGGTGGAGCCAGGGTTAGACCTGAACCCGAGGTGTCGGGCCAGCCGCTCTGCAAACCTCCGAAGCGCGTTCTTTTATGCTAATCTCATTGACCCCTGAGAGGCAGTGCGTGTTATTATCGTTCCTTTTTCAACAGAGAAGAAAACTGAAAAACTGGGTTTCGTGGGAGGAGCGGGAGGCAGGGGCTGGCAGCACAGCCCTGCGTTTGTCTTCCACTGAGGCTGAGGAGTGTCTGAGCAGGAGGTGGTCCCAGACCGCCTGTCACTTGCTCTGCAGCTTGGGAAAGGGGCATAGCGTCTCTGGGCTCGGAGCGTCTCTCCTGCAGAATGACACAGTTTTCTGCAGGCAGCTGCCTCCGGAAGAGCCGGGACTCCTGAGTGAAGGGAGGATTGTTTCTCTTCACCGCCCAGCCCCAGTGCAGGGGACAGGCGTCCTTTCCTTGGCCTGGGGGTTCGCCGTGCCCAGGAGGGAATGTTGCCCTCCCACCATGTGGGAGTTTCTTCCCCAGCAAGGAAGGAGGCACAGCAGACATCTGTGTCTCTCTTTCTTCAACTCAAGACAGAAGCCTGACGACTGTCCTGCATCTTCCCCCACCTCCTGCACCCCGTCTCCTCTAGAAACAGTACCCGGGTGCTTCCTTCTCATGGAGGGAAGGAGCTCTGGTTCTGAGTCACTTTGCTGATGTCAAGGACACAGGGTTTATACAGAGGACCTGAATGAGAGAGGGGAGTCCCAAGTCTTGGGGCGCTGGCTTGGACAGACCCAGCTCCTTCATGTCCACTGCATTCTCCAGTCGAAGCCAGCCTCGGGCCAGCCGGACTCTAGGTTAGGAGGACAGAACCCCCTTGAGGAAGGAGCTACAAGATCACTGCAAAGTACTCAGAGGCAGGGAGGAGCAAAGGAACCACACCCTTGCCCCACTGTTCGCATCTACCACTGGCCACACCGAGGGCTCCAGCCAGCGCTGTGCTCCTCCTGCAAGCCCAGAGGCGCCGAAGCAGCAGGTACGCGTGTGGGAGGGGGTTGGGTGGGGTGGCGCCAGGCTCTGGTGGGTCCAATCCAGAATTTCTCAGACTGGGGTCAGCAGCAGCTTCTTTCTGAGAATTTAAAAATGGTTTCATTTTGCTGTTAATCTAAAAGCACATTTTAATATGTTCTAGGCCATCCGCACAGCCCAGAGTCCCACTAGGAGTTTCAATGTACTCGAGTCTGTATTTCTTTCCAATCAGTGACATGTTGAAGGTCATGGGAGACTGAGGACAGAAGCAGCCAGGTGCCATCAGGACTGAGGACATGAGCATGAACCCTCGGGAATCCTGGCACAGAAGAGCAGAGGGAAACTGAGTCATGGCACAGCGGAGCTGAGCTAGAAGAACTTTGCCCAGCAGCTAGGAGCAATTCCACTTTGGCCCAGCCTGCTCACCTGCCACCTGGAAGGAGAGCTGTTGGTGCCCGGGAGCCTCGAGGCTGGGAGGAACATCGGGCGGGCAGTGACGGCTCGTGTGTGGACAGAAGCAGTTTGTGAAGGAGACAGAAGTGTGTCTGGGTCTCCAGAACAAATGAATGCAACAGCTTGACCAAATGCGGACATCGTTACTAACAACAGCCGCCTTTGCTTGCGTGCTGGTGCCAGGAGAGCATTGCTCATCCTCCAACCACCTGGCAAGGGAAGTCTTGCTGATTGCATTTAGCAGATGAAGACAGAGGTTCAGAGAGGTTAAGTCAGCTGCTCGAAGCCACACCGCATTCCTACCAGCTCTGTCCTAGACCACAGCCAGGACTCTTCCAAGCCCTACTCAGCCTCCTCCCTGGAGATGCCCGGGTTGGGCAGCCCACCTGCCGGGACTGCTCAGGGCCCAGGTGAGAGGCAGATGCACCTGCCCCAGCTTAACCTTTGCCAGCCTGCTGGGCAACCAGCTCATAATTAGGCAGTTAAGTCTTCGAGCAAACACTGGAGAAGTCCAACCTGTTTTTGCATCATTTCAGGAAAACAAAGTCCCAGGAGCTTTCCAGTAAGCTTGAAGAATAAACAAGGACAAATAGCTCAGATCCTGCCCCTCCCGAGCACCACCCCTCCTGCCTGGCTCCTGCCCACACCGGTGACCAAGGCAGGGCCCCATTTGTTCTCCAAAGTGTGCCTTGGCGTGAGCTGTGGGTTGGTGAAAGCAGCCCCCTGCCCGGGGTCGCTGTGTTTCTAGGATTCCCCAGGGCAGGGCTTCAGCACCTACAAATGTCAGTTTGGGTATTTGTAATGCTCCAGGGCCAGTCCTGGGGCCAGGGCAGAGGCCTGGGCTTAGTTACTTTCTGGGCCCCGGGGGTCTGGCTGGAGAAGGGTTGTTGAATACAGCAGTGCAGAAGAGGCCTCACTCAGAGCAGGGGCCAGGGCAGGGTGCAGGGCAGGGGCCAGGGCAGGGTGCAGGGCAGGATGCAGGGCAGGGTGCAGAACAGGGGCCAGGGCAGGGGAAATCCCCTCCTGGGGTAGGACCTCCAGCGGAAGTGAAGAGGGAGGGGCCCTTGGCACCCACCCCAGGCTCCTCACTTCCCGCTGTTCCTTTCGTAGGAGACAAAGACCTCCGCGCTGGCAGGGAGGCCCGAGAGCAGGCCAGAGAGCCCCCAGCAGCCAGGAGCCCCTCCAGACAGCAGGCTGCGCAGAGGCGTGGGGGAGAGGGTCCCAGGGAGGGCAAGGGCCAGGCGGGGGCAGGGCACAGGAGGAGCGTCGCCCCTCCCCCCAGGACTGACCAGGGCTGGCACTGCAGGGAGCTCTCAGTCCAGGTCTATTCCTTGCACCGCTGGAGAGGAGTTCAGGAGTTTCCCCAGAGCAAAGCGGGCCAGGCGTCCCGTGGCAGCCTTGCTTGTCCCTGTCCCTGTCCCTCTGATGTTGCATGAGGGGCTGGCTTCTGGGACCACAGGCCCCTGTGCTGGCTGTCCCCCAACCTCAGTGCTTGCCACCCCATGTTCAAATTGTCTACAGACGTTCCTGTTTCCCCACCAGACTGCGGGCAACTTAAGGGCAGGATCCTTGTGTGATGTGGCCCTAACTGTCCACCCCAAGCCTGGCACCTGGCGCGTTGCAGGGCCTCAGAATGCCTCAGCTGTGGGAGCGCATGAGCGCAGATGAGGGAAGTGTGCCCGTGGGGAGAGCCCTGGACCAGAAGTCAGGAGAGCCAGGTTCTGCTTCCTCTTAGGTAGCCAGCTCGCAGTGTGACCTCGAATGAAGCATTCTGCTGTTCTGACCCTCAGTTTGCCCAGTTGTGAAATGGGAATCAGATGACAGGGACTTTTCCCTGCATTTCTGATGGTCTGTGTATCAGTCAGGGGTTCGACCACAGAACCGTTGCAGCAAAATCATTAGAAGGATGTGGATATTTTATTTATTTATTTTTTTGAAACAGAGTCTCACTCTATTGCCTGGGCTAGAGTGCTGTGGCATTGGCTTAGCTCACAGCAACCTCAAACTCCTGGGCTCAAGCGATCCTCCTGCCTCAGCCTCCTGAGTAGCTGGGACTACAGGCATGTGATAGCATGATCGGCTAATTTTTTCTATTTTTTTTGTAGAGATGGAATCTCGCTCTTGCTCAGGCTGGTCTCGAACTCCTGAGCTCAAGCAATCCTCCCACCTCAGCTTCTCAGAGTGCTAGGATTATAGGCGTGAGCCACCGCGCCCGGCGGGATGTGGGTATTTTAGATAAATAGATGCATACATAGGTAGATAGGTTGGTAGACAATAGATTGATGGACAGATGGGTTTCATTACAGGGAATTGGCTCATGGCCATTGCAAGGGCTGGGAAACGTCTCCATGTCTGCTGCCGGAGCTCCAATGCCTCTGCCCCGCCGTCAGGAAGGGAAGATCACAAGCGGCTGGAACCCGAAGAGCATGAGCTGGAACCATACGAGAAGAGACTGAAACCACGTCCATTCTTACTGCTTCTGACCTTGGTGACACTGGAATCTGGCAGAAGCTGGGCCCTCTGTCTAAGACATGCAAGGCTGTGTGTGCAGACCGTGCGTGCGAGTGCCTGCGTGGGGCTGTGTGTGCAGACCGTGCGTGCGAGTGCCTGCGTGGGGCTGTGTGTGCTTGCAGTGAGGCTGGGGGACCAGAGAGGCTGCTCGCTCACTGGGGGTGGATGACCGTCTGTAAGGTCTTAGTAAGGAGGGAGGACAAGGCGGCCATCCACCTATGGGGCCGTGCGATTTAACCAGACGCACTGTGTGGTGAGCACGCCGCTGCGAGGACTCTGTGGAGCTGGCAATCCGGGAAGGCGCCACCGCGAGCAACAGAGCTGGGGATGGAAGACAGAGGGGGCTGGTCTATTCTGAGGACCAAGACCGTGTGGGCGGGGGGGCTGACGCCGCCCTGTCCCTGGCCGTGGGACAGGCTGCCTGCTGGCACAGACGGTGGACGGTGACACTTGGGTGAAGGTCCAGAGCATGGTGTAAGCGGGTGGCCAGCGTTTCCATTGTCACTTGGTGTTTCCACATCCTTCACGCTTGGTAGCCGGAAGGGCGTCCGTTCCGAGGAACGTGGGAGGTGGCGAGGCTGGCGCTGTTTGTTTGCTCGCTGCTGGAGGCTCTGCCAGCCTCCCCTCTCTCTAGGAAGGCAGGTGGCAGGCAGGGTCGCAAGAGGCAGTGGCACCTGACTGGCAGGCGTGGCAGCCGACCCGTTCCCGGAGGGCTGCTCGTTTTCATGGGCAGTGACTCTAGTCACTCTTTGCTCGATGAACACCGCACGGACTCTGGCCCAGAAAGCACTGTGCAACCAGGTGAGGAGGACCAGACCCCACCAGAGACTCTCCTGGGCAGATTCACAAATATAAATAATTGTAAAGCAGTTCTCTCCCCTAGAAAAAGCAGCTGTGTGACCGTGGGCAACTCACTTAACCTCTCTGTGCCTCCATGTCCTCACCTGTAAGAGGAAGATGATAATGTCTCCTCAACGAGTTGTGAGGGTAAACTGAGTTAGCAGATATGAAGCACCTAGAGAAGGGACTGGCACGTGGTAATCTTGGTCATTTCTCCCGGCTGCTACAGTCCGTACTACTGTTATTATTATTATTTTTTGAGACAGAGTCTCGCTTTGTTGCCCAGGCTAGAGTGAGTGCCGTGGCGTCAGCCTAGCTCACAGCAACCTCAAACTCCTGGGCTCAAGCAATCCTCCTGCCTCAGCCTCCCAAGTAGCTGGGACTACAGGCATGTGCCACCATGCCCGGCTAATTTTATATATATATATATATTAGTTGGCCAATTAATTTCTTTCTATTTATAGTAGAGACGGGGTCTCGCTCTTGCTCAGGCTGGTTTCGAACTCCTGACCTCGAGCAATCCACCCACCTCGGCCTCCCAGAGAGCTAGGATTACAGGCGTGAGCCACCGCGCCCGGCCTACTGTTATTATTAATACTAATATTGTTACTACGGTAGTTCAGGGTCCTGAAGGAGTCGGACGAGGGCCCTCCATGCAGTCTGGGGAGGGGCAGAGGGAAGGTGATGCTTTGCAGGGGGCTGAGGACAAGTAGGAGTTTGCCAGGTGAGAGAGAAGGGAAAGAGTGTCAGGTCCACGGGACACATGGCGCTGGCCAAGGCACTGAGCAATGACGTCGGGGAGCAGGGAGGAATCTAGCGTGGCTGGGACGGGAGGCAAGGTAAGGCCAGGGGCGTGGCGGGCCTCATCCAGGACCTCCCTCCTCTGGATTTTCCAGACGGCCACCAGGGCTGCACATCGGCGCTGGGTCAGGACCCTCCATGGCCCAGGCCGCCCCTGCTCTGCGCTTTCCTGGGCCGAGAGCTCCTGGGGGCGAGGGTGCTGTCCTGCCAGCCCCTAGCGTCCGATTCTCTGCTGCAGCACAGGGCTTTGATGCAGGAGGCCTCCATGAGGTCTTGTGGAACGAGTGACTCTCACCCTCCGTCCTTCCAACCCACAACACCTCCCTACCACCCGCTCGCACTGCCCTGCCTGCTCCTGCAGCTGCCCTGACTCTTGTCATTCTTTGGGATACAACTGCATGAAGCCTTCTGAGATGGCACTAGGCTCTCTCTGACCTGTCCTCTCCTGTCCCACCCCTGCTCTGAGCCTGGGTGGCTCTTCCTTCCTCGGATCCCGCAGGGAGGGGAGGGCGGGGCTGGAATGGCGCAGAGCTGGGGAGAAGCCTGCAGCCCCGGGCCCTGCCTGGGCATGTCCCTGCCCCCACCCAGGGCAAAGCTTAAAGACAGGAGTGACACAAGCTGGTGAAGACGTGAGGCCTTGTTTTCTTCCTTAAGCATTGACTACAGGTGGCTGTGCCCACAGTCCTGTCCACTGAGTGCCCTTAGGTCATTTGGCCACGTGACCTACGCATGTGCCAAAACAGTGCATGCAGACTCTCTCCACCTGCTCAATCTCTGATTTATTCCTGTGCTTCCTGGGTTAGGTATTTGCTTTTGTTTTTCAAACCTACCCCTGCTGGATTAATGGCCCATAAAGAGGACAACAGCCTTGATTGAGAAACAGCCCGCCAGGCTGAAAACAGCGGCCGCTTGGGGCCAGTGTGCCTGCCTCTGATGGACAGGCAAGTTTGGGCTCTGAGGGCTCAGTGGTCTCAGGACAGGGCTGCACCATTTGGTCGCTGTCACCAGGAGTGGGAGTGCTGTCATCCAGCCGTGAGTCAGCATCTCTCCGCTCCTCTCTGCAGGGCTGCAAGGCCAGGGTCACAGCCAATGCCAACTCGGGGAGCTGGGGTCTCAGAGCTCACTCCCCACAGCTCCCCTTCTGCGGAGGGCTGCGGGAAGCAGCGCCCACCTGGGCACCGCGTTCCGGATGCACTAGGGCAGGGTTTCATCCAGGAGGGTCGATTTAGAGAGGTTTGACTGTAAAACCCATCACTGTGTGCAAATAAGTTTTACTGAATCTTTAACACCACGGCAAACAGTTCAAATAACTGTTGGTTGTTAAAAGGTGGACAGGGGCTTTAAACCTGCCATCCCAAATGCAGTATCTTCACTCTCCCTCTCAGATTTGGCCCCATAGCTGGGGGACCTGGAGCAAGGTGGGACAGTGAGGCCCCTTCTGAGACATATCGTCCCTCCCTCGCCTCCTGAGCCCTATTCACGGCGATCCCAGGGATGGGGCAGGAGAGAAGGCTTGTCGAGGAACCTGGCTCCACACTGGTGGCTGGAGGCCTCCCTGCTGTGGTCTGGGGCTGGCGGTAAGCTGACATGGTGGCCTCATCCCTCTGGACGCTGTGTTTTCCTAAGGAATGTTCCCTTTATCTCAGATCCCTCTCTCACTGAAGTCCTCACCAAAAGGGACAGTCCCAGTCCCTCTGTCAAGCCCCTTGCCCTCTGTAGCTGGGATGACTCCTCAGCTGGGCATCCTACAGCTCTTCCCTGCCCTTTGCACTCCTGCAGGTGGAGCTGTGCACCCCTGGGCTTTCCTCTGTGCCCAGCCAGAACCCCATGGAGCTGGGACAATGCAGGGACTGCCCACACCTCTGCCAGCTCTCTGCCTGAAGTCAGCTCTTGCCCAGATGCTGAGATTACGCCCATGAGGCTTCCAGCTCCAGAAAGCTCCAGAGAGGAAGGTTGCAGGGCTATGCCGGTGGCCTCCTAAAGTGCTGGGGACCTGGCCCGCTCTTGCAGGAGTCCCCTCACTCTGCTCCATGTGGATGACAGCCTGCAGGGGCCTGGAGCAAAATGCCAGTGACTCCCTTGGCAACCCATGTCCTTGGCCCATCTGGGCTGGGCTGGGCTGGGCAGGAGGGGAAGCAGCCCCTTTCTCTGGGGAGGGCATGGAGAAGCATCCCACAACACAGCCCTTTGCTCCCAGTGGCCCCCTGGCCTGGTGCTATGCTTCGGGACTGGCCTGAGCACAGGTGGATGATGTAGCAGCCCACAGATCTACCTCTGGCAGGTAGGCCACGATTGTTGGCCACTGTCTTCACATGGTGGGGCACCTACCACCTCCTTGTGTTCACCTGTAGACCTGGTCACCAATTCCTGAGCCTCAGGAAAGGTGCTCTGGCCACCGTATTCAGCAAGGTTTGCTGAGCCACCGAGCAAATGCTACAGCAGAAGGTACCAAGGACAGTTGACTTTGGAGTCTACCAAGCTAACTTTTCAAAGAACTTTCACAAACACTTGTCTTTTGATCCTCTTCATCACCTAGTAAGATGAAATGTAGGTGCCATCAATAGTCCTTGGGTAGGTGTAGGCAGTTAACCAGCTCGTCTGAGCTTCAGCTTCCCCCTCGGTAATCCTGGGCTAATAGATCTTACACCTCAGGGGTGTCCAAAGAATTAAATAGGAAAAGGATGCAAAGGACTTAGCAGGGAAGCCAGGACACACACACCATGGAAGCCCCGCCACCCCTACACCTGCTGCCGCTGCAGTTTCACCCTGTCACTAAGTGACAAGCTCCCTAACCTGGGAGTCACCTTGGAAACCTTCTCTTCCTCACACTCCACATCCACCAGCAGTTCTGATAATTCTGATTCTAAGCATCCTTCAAACCAATTGGTTGAGAGCAAGTGGGGCTTCCCAGCTCCAGAGAGGCTGGTTCACTGTGCAGCCTGGGGCAGCGGCACCTTCGGAAGGAGCTGTCGCGGCTCTTCTCTGAATGCCAGAGACAGTGTGGTTGAGACAGGCTCCTGATCTCAAAGAGGCAGATCCCAGAGAGGCAGAGAGAAGCAGTGGCACTCACCCGCTGTCAGCGTAGAGCCACCAGAGACAGTCAGGCTGGAGTGGTGATGGTCTGAGCAACAGGGGTCTTGGTTATGATTTTAGGAACTTAAGGACTGAAATAGGAAGGTCGTCTACTGAGCTCCTTTGGGATCTTACTAGAGTCATCATGCTAGTCATGGCCTCTCAGTCAGTCCCTAGGCCTACTCGGTTTTCATAGCCCCAGTCCCCTGGAGAGAAATCCATTAACCTTAAGGCAGGACCTTATAAGCACGAACCTTCCTCCTGGTCTACCAGAGTGACCTGGGCCATTTACTGGCAACTCTGCATTAGAGAAAGGACTATTGAACATTGCCTGTGAGCTGAGACTGATTCCTGGAAACAAAACATCACTGTGGCCTACCTGTCAGAGGATTCTGAGGCCAAGGTGACAATTGGAGTTTTGACCCAATCCACCTCAGTGAAGGCCGTGGGAACCAGAGCCATGTTTATTTACCAGGTTTTTGAGTGAATGGTTGGAAATGCTTAGAAATTGGCAGAATCTCCACAGACTCCTTGAGTTGTGGAATAAAGGCTATCATAGGCTATATATATTACAGGGAAGGGCCAAATGGAAGCCCCTGGAATTCTACTTCTCTATCAAAGTTATTAGCCTGTACCATTCCATGTCCTTGGGAGAATTTCCCAGGTTAGTGCCAACATCGAACATTTGGAAGAAGTGCAGGAGTAGTGATTCTTACTCTGTCTTCACATAAGTTGCCCATTCAGTTGGTGTTTAGATGGATCTTGGAAAATAACTACAGATTATTGTACATTTTTTTTTTTTTGAGACACAGTCTCGCTTTGTTGCCCAGGCTAGAGTGAGTGCCATGGCGTCAGCCTAGCTCACAGCAACCTCAAACTCCTGGGCTCAAGCAATCCTTCTGCCTCAGCCTCCCAAGTAGCTGGGACTACAGGCATGCGCCACCATGCCCGGCTAATTTTTTCTATATATATTAGTTGGCCAATTAATTTCTTTCTATTTATAGTAGAGACAGGGTCTCGCTCTTGCTCAGGCTGGTTTCGAACTCCTGACCTCGAGCAATCCTCCCGCCTCAGCCTCCCAGAGTGCTAGGATTACAGGCGTGAGCCACCATGCCCAGTCACATGGTGACTTCTATTGCTGCTGCTATTTTAGAAAAGGAATCTTTTTTTTTTTTTCCTTTTTTTGAGATAGAGTCTTGCTTTGGTGCCCAGGCTAGAGTGAGTGCCATGGTGTCAGCCTCAAACTCCTGGGCTCAAGCAATCCTGCTGCCTCAGCCTCCTGAGTAGCTGGGACTACTGGCATGCACCACCATGCCCGGCTAAGTTTTAGAAAAGGAATCTTTATAAATGTACACAGCCCGTGGCATCACAGCTGGCAATTTTAAAAAGTCCCCATGAGCACGAAGTCATCAGGAATCAGTAGTTTGATGTCACCTGAAAAGGCAGTGGCACGTCTTCACAGTCTGCTGTGTGGATGGCGTCAGTTGCTTCGAGGCACAGTTGCCCCGATTGTCTCCCCCCTCACGTGATACCATGCTAGTCTCCTACATTGCTGCCATCAAACTAGGACATCATGGAGAGAAGAAAGTAACAGGTACCTAAATGTCGTTGTACGACACATGCGACACAGGAGAGGATAGCTGATGAACCCCACAGAAATACGAGGGCCCGGCTACCTCACTGATGTTTCTGGGATTCTGGGACATACTGGGATATTCACTCCAAAGTGAAGGAGAAGTTGTCTCTCTTTATCCCCTAGAACAAAAAGGAGGCATGATGCTTTGTGAAACCCTCTGAACTCTGCAAGGAGTGTGCGCTGGGCTTGGTTGTGCTCTTCTGGTTCGTTTATAAGTGAGCCATGAGACTTCCAGGTCTGGGTACTCACTGCAGGAGAGAGCTCTTAGGCTGGTCTGGGTTACAAGCAGATCTGCCCCTTGGGTCTTGTAAGCCAATATATCCAGTGGTGCTAAGTTCCTTTAGTAGAGCAGGATGTTGAAGCACTGTTCAGAGAATCACAGCAGAAACCCTAAGATTTGGGAGCAAAGCTCTGATCTGTTCAGTGAGCGATTATTCTCCTTTTGTTGAGTAGCTCCTGGCACATCGCCGAGCCCTGGGAGAGGTATTATACACCTGACGGAAAGGTGTCAGAGGGTCATGCAACTTGTGCTTCTCCTTATTAGCTGGGTGTTATCTGCTCCACCAAACAATAAAATTGAACATGTTCTGTAACATTCTATCACTTCATAGAAGGAGCATAAACAGCACAAGACTCAAGCAGGGGCCAGGAGCGGTGGCTCAAGCCTGTAATCCTAGCTCTCTGGAAGGCCGAGGTGGGTGGATGGTTTGAGCTCAGGAGTTCGAGACCAGCCTGAGCAAGAGCGAGACCCCATCTCTACTATAAATAGAAAGAAATTAATTGGCCAACTAATATGTATAGAAAAAATTAGCTGGGCATGGTGGCACATGCCTGTAGTCCCAGCTACTCGGGAGGCTGAGGCAGCAGGATTGCTTGAGCCCAGGAGTTTGAGGTTGCTGTGAGCTAGGCTGATGCCACAGCACTCACTCTAGCCTGGGCAATAAAGTGAAACTCTGTCTCAAAAAAAAAAAAAAAAAGACTCAAGCAGGTCTGTACCCAGCACATTTGGGACCCAGAGTCAGAGTATACTGGTAAATATTTAACAGCAAGCTTGTGGGGGGAACAGCGCTCACTTGTGGTGTAAATATTTCCACGATGGCTGACTTCAAGCTGGGAAGAGATCTCATCATCTGTTCTCATGAGCCAGTGCAAGCTGGCTCCAGGGCACCACTGCCCAGAGTGGATCACTTTTAATATCCTCTTCCTTTACAAACAAGTTACTTTCAGAAGATAATCATGAAATAAAATCAGTAATAATAACAATGGCTAGAAAAGAGGTACAGTACAAATTTTCTTTCATTGAACTTTATAGATACAACCATGCTGATAAAACATTTTCTTAAGTAAAAAATGAAATTAATAAACAGTACAAAAGAGTAATGGATTAATACTTTTAAACCATATTACTGTATTTTTTTTGAAAAAGTGAACAATCTTTTTAAAAGTTATCAGTCTGTCACAGTAATGAAGAACATTACAGTTTCTGATTTTGAGCTTTAACTTCTGCAAGTGTGTTGAAGACTTCATCAAAATTGATCTTCTTTGAATATAAATATTCAATGAACAATATAGCCAGATTTGGGATTCTATCTTTGTTCATATTTGATCAACAAACATTTTTTGTTAATCTTGATTTCAAAAATATTTTATGCATGAAGCAACATATAAACAAATAGTGTCCATAAATAAAGTTTTATTGGAACACAGATACACACATTCATTTACATTTTATCTGTGGCTGCTTTCATGCTACAACACAGAGTTGAGTAGTTGTGACAGAGACCATGTTGCCTGTAAGCCATATTTATTATCTGGCCCGTTAAGAAAAAGCTTACCAACGCTAGCCTAAAGGATTAAACATAAAATGTGACTGCATTAAAGTGTACAAGATTTGAATTTATTTTCATCAAAAAGCCTGACTTATAGTAAATAGAATAAAAAACATTTGAACAATTTATGTTTTCAAAAAAATTAACAATCATCTGTGACAAAAGATAAAATACAATTATAATTAATAAATATCAAAATCTGAAAATTATTTAAATAAAGTTGAAGTTTTTAATTTAATTTTTGAAAACTCAAGATCATTGTATTAAATGTTTTTACAACACAAAAGCTACACACAATTCTGGCATTCCATGTGCCTCTAGGTGTCAATAGAAAGGATTGGTATTATGCTTCATTGCATTATTTCTAATGTAGACCTACATATATGCAAATTGAAAAGTAAAATGAATAGTTGAGTATTGCAAAATATTACTCAACTGCTCACGTAAAATTTCCACTCCACTACTGTGAAAAATATGCTAATTATCAGGTACCTTTGGGATCATGAATTGGAACAGGAAGAGAAGGAAAAGATAGATGCTCAATGTTATTAGGAAACAATATTTTGTTATCAAGCATGTGTTGTTAAAAAATCTCTTGCATTCATGCTGAGAGGTTTTAGCGGGCTTGTTCTTTCTCTTTGGGAAGCGCTTCCACCATGCAAACCCTCCTCGCGTTTGGAAGGAGTGTTGGCTTGACGTTCATAGAGGCGAAACTCACAGGCTTCCCAGCGTTCAGATCTTTTGTGTCAAGGACATTAAGCAAGTGGTGCAGAAACAGGCTCCCTGGGGCCTGAGCAGCGTCAGCCATGCCAATGGATGTGTAAGGTTGTGATTGGCCAGCACTGAGCACCGGGCCTGTGTGCTTTTTAATGTGTGTGTGTTGGCGGTGGTGGTGTGTTCATAATATGTGGGGCCCCCTGAAGCATGGAGCCCAGGGCAGTGGCCCCTCTTGCTGGGTCTAAGGGTGGCCTCTGTGGCCCCCACGTGGTAACTGCCCCATGGTCCACAGCGGCAGGCTGCGGTGGTCTCTGTCCCAGGGGACCCTGCCCAGGAAATGGCTGACGGAAGGAAAGGCAGGCACTCCTGGCCCAAGTTGCCCCATCATGTTCTCCCGCTCTCAGGAATTGGGAAATTTAACGGACTGGGAACCAAATCAAGTTCATGCCAGAGTTCTGCAGGGAAGGCAATTAGCTTCCCCTTTTGAGGTCCTAGAGCCATCCTGGACAATCTCGGCTCCCGTCCTTCTGGAAGGGATTTCCGGTTTCCTCCTCAGAGTCCGTCCGGCCTCTCAGCATCCTTCTCACACTCTTTATCTTCTGCTGGTGTAGTCTCGCGACTTGAAATCGAAGGAGCGGTACCCCGCACGCCCCGTAAGGGGCTGTCCGCACGCCCGCTCTGCAGGCTGGGCGGCATCGGACACGCCCTCTGTCTGGGCCACGTCACCAGGTCACACTGTGGTCTGATAATGGCCTGTCCATGCCACCCACACGCATGAGAGGTGGGATCACATAGACCTGCAATCGCGCCCTGGTTCCACCACGCACCCATGCTGTGACTTTGGGCGAGATCCTTAACCTCTCTGAGCCTCAGCGTCTCCCGCTGTGAAACGGCACCTCAGAGGGGTTAGGTTCCCGAGTCCTGCCAGCCTAGACAGCGTCTTTGCAAGGATTAGAAAAAGTGCTCCTCTGGGCACAGGGCTGGGCTGCGTGCCGGGGCCGGGCACAGTCTGCACGGGGAGTGGCCGGGGCGCGTGCCGAAGCACCCAGGCCCCTGCGAGCAGTCACCGCCATCCCCCTTCCTGTTTCTTCCCAGAGTCGCGGCCCAGCCAGCCACAGGCGACACAGGAAACCAACTTGCAAGTGCGGACTTGGGGACAAAGTAGTGAAACAGCTGTAGAGAGGACCGCTGCGCGAGTGTCCCCGACAGCTGGCTGGAATCCATGCCTAGCGCCGTCACCGCAGGCCTGTGGGAGAAAGGGCGCTCACTGATTCCTTCAGGCCTTAGTGCATCATCTGGACGTTTGGGGGACACCTGTGTTCAGGCTGGCTCTGCTGGCCGGAGGGGAGCCCAGATGTGAGGCGTGACCCTCGCTCTCCTGAGAGGCGGACGCTGGAGGGGACGGCAAGGCTGTTCATCATCAGTGGGACCTCGGGCTCTGCTCTCGCACTCTTCATGGCTCACGGGCGTTTCCACGACATGCTCTCGGCACGTGCTCACCCGAGCCCTGTGGATGGGGTTGGGACAACCTCCCAACCTGGTGCCATTTTATAGCTGAGGAAACTGGTGCTCCTAGCACTGCAGCGGCTGTGAAGCTGGGACTGGAACTTGGTTTGGGTGATCCCTGGGCTCAGCTCACATGGGAAAGCGAGAAGGAAGAGCCCCCGCCTCCCTGTGCAGCCCCGCAAGGCGGCGGAAGCGCCTGCTCCAGCCAAGCCCATCACCAGTGAGCCAGATTTGCTGCAAGGAGTATCCTGTGCGTGCAAACCATGCTCGGGGCATGGCTGCCTCCTCCTGCAGTCTTCTTCTCTCTTGGCGCAGGAAGAGGGCCCTGGCTTCTCCTGAGACTGGTTTTGTTCTCTGCTGCCAAGTCTGCGGGTTTGGGCATGGCTGGCCAGAGAGATTTGGGTTCATGTTTAGGGGGAGGTAGGAAGCCTCTCTGTTCCTGAAATCCTTTCCTGGAACTCTGCACATGGAGAAACTGGAACCCAAATCCTTTCCTGGAACTCTGCACAAGGAGAAACTGGACAAGAGGCCAGTTCTTTTGTATTTAATCATATTATGGGGGTACAAATATTATTAAGGTTACATATATTGCCCTTGCCACTCCTTCCCCCCTCCCCGCGCCGAGTCAGAGCTTCTAGCGAGTCCATCCCCCAGGTGGTGCGCATCACACTCATCATGTACGTACACACCCATCCCCTCCTCCTCCTCCCACCTGCCCGACACCTGATAAATGTTTTGTTTTTTTTTTAGGTTTTGGTTACATTTTATATCTTTGCCTCTCCCTAGGGAGGGTTAGAGGTATGCCCTTCCCCTCGACGATGCTCACCACATCCCTAAGATGCGGGTCTACCCCCCCCAATCCCTGGTGAGCACTACCACCATTTGAGCACCCTAGTGTTAACCAGTCAGTACCGATTTGATGGTGAGTACATGTGGAGCCCATTTTCCTGATCTTGTGTCGCCTCACTTTGGATAATGGGCTTATCCAGGATAGTATAAGCGGTGCTAGCTCGCTGTCGTTTCTTAGAATTGAGTAATATTCCATTTTGAACATATACCAGATTTTAATTATCCACTCATGAATTGACGGGCACTTGGGTTGTTTCCACGTCCTTGCAATAGTGAATTGTGCTGCCATAAACATTCGAGTGCAGATGTCTTTATAATAGAATGTCTTATGCTCTTTTGGGTAGATGCCTGACAATGCTATTGCTGGGTCGAATGGTATTTCTATTTCTAGCTGTTTGAGGTATCTCCAAATTCTTTTCCACAAAGGTTGCACGAAAGGTTGCAGTCCCACCAGCAATGTAGGAGTGTTCCTGTCTCTCTACATCCTCACCAGCATTTGTTGTTTTGGCATTTCTTTCTTTTTTTTTTATTTCGGCATATTATGGGGGTACAAATTTTAAGGTTTCAAAAAATGCCCTTTCCCCCTCTCCCCCCACAAGTCTGAGTTTCCAGCGTGACCATCCCCCAGATGGTATTTTGGCATTTCTTGATACAGGCCATTCTCACTGGGGTTAGGTGATATCTCATTGTGGTTTTGATTTGCATTTCTCTAATGATTAGAGATGCTGAGCATTTTTTTATATGTTTCCTGGCCATTATTCTGTCTTCTTTGGAGAAGTTTCTATTCATTTCTGTTGCCCATTTCTTGATGGGATTGTTTGATTTTTTCTTGTTAATTCTTTTGAGTTCTAGATAGATTCTTATTAGACCTTTATCAGAAGTGTAGACAGCAAATATTTTCTCCCATTCTGTGGGTTGTCTATTTGCTCTAATGATAGTTTCCTTGGCTGTGCAGAAGCTTTTTAATTTGATCAGATCCCATTTGTTTATTTTTGTTGCTACAGTGATTGCTTTGGGGGTCTTCCTCAAGAATTCTTTGCCTAGGCCAATGTCTGATAGGGTTTTCCCAAGAGGCCAGTTTTTAATAAAGTGGCTGTGTCTTAGTTTCCTGCTTGGTGTATGTCATAGGCCGGGCTTGCTGGGAAGCCACTGGGACGGAGATCTGTGTGGGGAGATCTACGAGGGAGGGACCTGGGACCCACACCTGTGTGAGGGAAGGGAGGATAGAGGGGGACATCCAGGCACCAGACAGTCTTCACAAAGGCCTTGGCTGACCCCAAGGAAGCCCTAGAAGTGCATCCCAGCCTTGTCTCTCAGCGTCATCTACCACTGATGCGGTGCCCCTGAGGAAGGGACCTGCCCTCGGGCAAGGGGGTCTCTCCTGCCTACAAGAGGAGGGCCACAGGGACAGGCCCCCGCAGACACATCCCAGCGGCTGGGGGAATGAGTACCCAATTCCTGAAGTGGGACCTGAGTGGCACGTCCTTGTGACCACCTTGCTATTATTCTTCTTTGTCCATGTGTCCTCAGGACCCTGGCGGAGGTGGCATGACCCGCAGAGAAGGATCAGAATGCCGGCACACGCCATCAGAACTGTCCCCAGTGAGCCAGCACTCTGTCCTGGGCTTCGTGGGGGGCGTGGGATTTCAGAACCGTCTGGATGGCTGGGATGAATTCGGGAGAGGAGAAGGTTACTTAAGATAAAGAGGAGATGACCTGTGTGGTGGGCCGAGGTGGGCACAGAGGATCCAGGGAGTCGGGGGATGTGTGGGGGTCTTCCATCAGCCAGAAAGCCTTGCCTGGGGGAGGCAGGGAGCAGGGATCCCGAGTAAAGACGGCGAAGCTGCATCCCTGCTAGATGGGGGGGACACCCTCCTGCCTCCCTCAGCCCTCAGGGAGGCCCAGTTGCCATTGCAGGGACAGGGACAGGCACTAGGGCCCTGGGGTGGCAGCAGGGGAAGCCAGGAGGGGCCGGACACAGGGCAGGGCCCAGCTGTGTGGGGCTGAGCTGGCCTGGCCGCAGCGGCCCCCAGCGGGGCCTAGGAGGGCTGACCGCAGCAATGAAGGGCCAGCCCGTCCAAATTAGTACAGCCAGTTTCCTCTCGTGCAGGTTTTTCCATAGCGGAAAGAAGATACCGGAAGGCGGGGAGCGGCTGACTGCCTTTGGGGTCCCTCCGTGACTCAGAGCGTTTTCCAGCTCGTTGAACTGGGGCCATGCTGTGCGAGTGTCCTCCCGAACTCTGGCGGACACATAGTGAACAGGGAATTTAAGCCATATGCTGATGATTCCTTTACCCTGAACTCGCCGCATGGCTCCCTGAGGGAACTTGGTGTCCAGCAGGACGCACAGCCTTTGTATGAGGCATTCTAGGCTGTCCCTGTCCTCCCACCCACTGTAGGCCGGCTACATTTGAGGAACGGAAGTTATGTTTCTAGGAGTCCAAATGGACTCAGGCCTTGAAGGCTCAAGTCCTAGATTCGGAGCTCCTGGAGTTCCCTTGGACTCAAGCCCTGGCAGCCCTTTCACTTCCAGCGAGGGGCCCGGCGGCGCCATTCAGGAGGCAAGGCTTTGCACTGGGGTGGCAGGGGGGTGGCGCAGCGGGGGGGAGGTGGGGGAGGCCCTGGGCCTTTCTCCTGGCCTGGGCTCAGGCAGAGCGAGGTGGGTGAAGGGAGGACCTGACATCTGCCCTCCCTGCCTCAGAGCCTCGGCCATGCGTCGCCACACCCAGGATGTTCGTTGCTGTGGGCTAAGGCTTTTTGTCCCCACATCTCCGGTAGCGCTGCAAATCTCTGTGACCTGGTCAGTCCCAAACGCGTTACTGTGGATTGCCTTTTCAGCTGAGAGATGGTCTCAGGCGATGGGACACAGGATGGAAAATTTTGGCAAGAGGAGAGGAGGAATCCTTGCTGAGAAAAAGAGTGTTGGAAAGGGGAGGGAGATGGTGGGGACTGAAAGTCCTGGGGTCTGGATCAGGCCTGGGAGTGGGTTTGGTGGCGGGAGGGACTGACTCAGGCTGCCAAAGATGGAGACTCCAAATCGCAGTGATCATGTTCAAAAGAGAAGACAGTTCTCCCAAATTCTGTGTGTGTGCGTGTGAGTGCACGTGCACAGACATGCACATGTGCTGGGGTGGAGGGCAGTTCCCGGAGCTGTGGGGACTGAAGCTGCTTTTTGTAGCTGGTTAGCACTTTGACCTTAGGAAGAGTCATAGCTGTTCAATGCAGGGACCCAGTAGGATACAGTAGGATCCAGTAGGATCCAGTAGGACACCAGGAATCTACCCTGAGCAGAGGCAGGGAAGTTTTCCAGAGAAGGGAGAGTTTGGTCTGAAGTTTGGAGCAGCCATTGGGCTCTCGTGGGCTATAGGGTGAAGAACAAGGAGGCAGAGGAAGAGGAGACCCAAAGATGAGCAGCAGGTGTCTGGGGGCAGGGGTCTCATGTGGTGGAGGAGGTGTTCACAGCTAAGAGAACTGTGTCCTGGTTACATGAAGGGGGTCATACCTGCCAAACGGGAGCAGATGGAGGCCTGGAGTTGCTCTTTCTCATTCCTGTCTGGTTTTCGTCCTTGACTGGCAAAGGCACGGTGCTCTGTGTCTCCTAGATACATGGGTTCAAAATGTTTGGCAATGTTAACAATTCCATGACCCCATGTGTCCCCATTTCACATTATCATGGGCACCTGAGACAGGTCTTTTCCTTTCCCTTTTCCTTATATAGCAGATAAGTCAGCAGAGGTTCAGAGACCTCTGTGGCTTGCCCAAGGTCACACAGCAGCTGGAGGGAGAACTGGGGTCAGACCTCCTGAGCTTGTTGCTGTTTGCCCCTTGCCGGGCAGGCCTCCTCGCCACCTTCCCGAGCTCCTGCTGGCTCTGTTTCCCTGGGGTCAGGGCTGCCCCACCTGATAGATCTTGCATGGAAAGCCCTGCTATGTGCTCACCATGCCAGGCACTGGCAGAAGGAAGACCAATCCTATGGCTCCTGTCCTCAGAAGCCCACTGTCAGGTGGGGGCCAGACACAGAAGCAGATGCACCCACACGGTAAGTAAGATGGGCGCAAGAAGAGAGGCGAGCCCATGGCGGGTCCTGGACCCAGGCTGGGGGAGGGATGTGTCCAGGCGGAGAGGCCCGAGTGAAGGGGAAGAGGGGAGCGGGCAGAGAACAGGAAGGCCAGGGGAGACCACGGGTGTCTGAAAAGTGAAGTGCAAGGTGGGGGGTGGCAGGGGCAGTTGTGAATAGGGAAGCTACAGAGATGGGTCAGCTTCTTTCCTTGGAAGAGGTGCCTGTAAGCCCTGCTAGGGTATTTGGACTTTGTCTTACAGGCCTTGCAGACAGGCAAGGTTGCATCTAGAATGATCTTTCCTAGTGGGAAAAAGTGTCTGCGTAGGGGGAAGGGCTGAACTGAGACAGGACACCAGCACGGAGGCTGTCGGAGTGACACCCAGAGAGAGGAAGGTGCAGGGGAACACATCTAGGAGATGTCCCTACCTATAATTGGCAGCATGTAGTGATGGGGGGGGGTTCAAGTATGAACCCCAGGTGGAGAAACAGGTGCACAGGTTGATTGGAGGGCTGGCCGTGGACTGGCTGGAATTAGGCTACTGGGGAGCTATGTGCATGCAGGTGGGAATGAAACCCTGTACTGGCCCCGTGTGGTCCTGAAGCGTGGGACAAGTGCTCAGGGAGGGCAATGTCCTCAGGACAGGGTCAGGATGGGTGTGGGTGTGGGGGCTTGGGACTAGGGGGAGAGTGAAGCCCTTGAGAGACACTCCTGTGTCCCCTGTCAGCCCAGCCCTGAGCACAACACAGCTGAGCGTTGGCTGAAAGCAATGTCCTTGCTTAAGAAGCAAATTTCAGCTCTTCCCCCTAAGTGTGAGCCGCCTTATTCCGTAACACACACCTCTTCCGCAGCCCGTGGGAAGTGTCCATATCCGAGAGCCGTGACCTGCACCTGCTGAGCACCTTGCAGGCAGTATACCTCCTGCCCCATGGAGGGAGGCGCTGGGACAGGGACACTCCTGGTTGCAGGTGCTGTGACATCAAATTGAAGACTCAATTTCTAGCTCCCCGGGGGAACTAGAAGCAGGTTCTGTCCTTTGGAACGATGAGCCTTTACCCCAAGTCAAGGGCTTGAAAAGGGAGGAAAGCGCGGGACACTGCCCTCCAGGTGCATGACCCGGGGGAAACTAGGGGGCTTCTCAGCAAGAGGGGCGCCAAGGGCCCTCCTCGTCAGCCAGACAGGGCCGGCGCGTGCTGATGGCAGCAACCGAGGCCGGCTGTGGTTCCAGTAGTCCTGGCCCCATCAGGAACTGGGGCAGCCTGGACAGCTGGGTACCAAGTACGCCTGGAAACTAGGCCTTGCCTTCTCTGGCCCAGGGAGGCACATGTCCTTCAGACCTCAGCAATCACGACAGCTGCAGCTCAGTCAGGCTGGGCAGCTGTGGCTCTGGGTGCCTGGAGGGTTAGGTGTTGTGCCCTTTCTATTCGTGGGGCCACCTGGCACAGTCCTGCCTCCCTTTTGATGAGAGGAGACTTGGGCAGCTCTGCCAGGCACAGGTGATCGTGCCCCCCCAATCCCTCGCAATTACCCCACTAAACATCAGTCATGATGCCACGCCACACCATGCCACGGCAAAGCTGGCACGGGAGCTAAATTCAAAGCATTCGCTCATAACCGAGGGCACATCAGCCCGCTTCGCAGGTGGGGCTCCCACCAGACAGGGCACAGCTGGGTGTCCTGGGCACAGGTCTCGTTACAGTGGGCGCTTGCTTGGGGGGACCCCCCTCCCCGCCCGGGTCCCGCTCACCAACAGGGCATCGAGAATGGTCCAAACGGCCCAGGCATGGAGGATGCTAACTGCAGTCCTGTCACTCATGCCAAGTGGCACCTTGGGCCAGTCACTCAGGTTCTCGTCTCCCACATGGGATGGACACCCTGGCTGACTGCCTCACAGGGCTATGAGGAGAATAAAATCAGTTCCTAAACGAGAAAGCGCATTTGAAAGTTAAAAAGATCTGCCCTCGATGTCTCTGCCTGAGCGGACCCTGCAACCCCCGAGGGCTGCTGCGCTCGCTTCCTGCCCAGGCCTGTTCCACCGCCTTGCTGGCCTCCTCCTAAAAAGCCACTGACACTGCAGCGGGGAGGGAAGGAACCGGCCGTTTTAGCTCCGAGGCGAGAGCAGGCGGGACGGGAAGGCAGGCTGCGATGGCGCATACCCCCCCGCAGGCCGGCCCCCACTCGAGGGACAGCCGACCCAGGGCAGGGGCTGATGACAGGAGGAGACACAACGCTGGCGGGCGCCCCTGCCTCCTCCGTGCAGCCCCGCGCGCGCGTCTCAGGGAAGCCCCCCGACTGCAACGACCAGACAGTTCCTTGGCAGGAAGCGGACGCCGTCCCAAGGTGGGGGCTTCTCCCTCCCCGACCGTCCCGTGAAGATCCGTCTGTGCTGAGAGCCGGGAGGGCCACACCTGTTTGGACCGGGCTCCTCTGGAGACGCAGGGGCCCTGGCTGCTGAGCTGCGGCCAACCCCAACAGCCCGTATTTATTCCTTCCCGCAGGCCCTCCCTCCACAGACGTCTGCCGGCCCCAGGGTCGAGCAGCACCGCGCTCGCCCCGCCCAGGCCGTCTGACTCCGGGCTCACTCGGCTCCCTCGGCGGTCACGCTTGAGGCCCTGGCCCCAGCCGGCGTCCTCTTCCCCTTCAACAGCTGCCAGCGCCGGTGCTGTTTGCAGGTGTGTGCTGCCGTGTAGCCCCGAGGGCCCACACGAGGGCTGGATTCCCAGTCTTCCTTGTACCTGCTGTGCTCGGGGCCCGCAGGCCCCGGGTGCTGGGGTTCTGAAGCTCCTGCCTTGTGCCCTCTGCCCTGGAGGTGGGACACTTCCTCAACAGCCCCCAAGCCATCTTCCTCCCTGGTGACACTTGCTTTTGCTGTTGTCCACCTCACTCCACGCAAGGCCTGTGACACAGTTCTGGCCAACAAGATATGAGGAGGAGGATCTGGGGGAAGTTTTCTCACTGATAAAAGAGGAGAGGTGGCCCTTCTCTTCCTCAGTGGTGTTGTCTGTGTGTGATGCCTGGAACACTGGCAGCCATCCCGAGACCATGAGAGAGCATCCACACACTGAAGGGGGCAGAGTGGAAACGGGGAGGAGACTGGGCCGGCAGTAATGTCACTGCATTGCTAAATTAATCGACCTTGGTGCTACCCTTCCTCGAGACTTATTACGTGACATTTTTCTCCATGTCATTTGAGGTTGGGTTTTCTGCTCCTTGCAGGAGAAGCATCCTCACTGATTTAAGCCCCGTCTCCACCAGCTTGCAGCCCTTGTCCTCCTCGTGGGAGCCACAGAGGTCAGAGGCAGGTAGCTTCATACTCCATTAAAAGAAGGAAAAAAAGCTAAGCCAAGTGGCCAAGTGTTGTGGTTACATTGTCTAGGACTGCCCCAAAGCCATGTGGTTCGGTGACTTGCACACTAGTGACACTGAGCCTCGGGACCCTCCCCTCCCTGACTTTTTTCTGTCCCCAGCCAGGGGTGAGGCTGGGAGGCCCTCACACTCATCCCGTACCTGGGCGTGGAGGGCCATCCCTCCACAGTCGCCCCGAGTGGCCGTCCCCCCAAGGGGGCCTTGCAGCCGTGGCTCCCCTCCTGAGGGACAAGGACTTTCCCACCTCTGCAGCTGCAGGAGTCTGCCTCTCTCCCCGCCATTCAGCTGGAGGTCGGTTTCCCCCAGCGGCTCCTCCAGCCAGGAACACGCAAGGGTTCCGGGAGCAGCAGGGGTCATGTGCGGGGAAAGCCCTAGGGGCTGCGTCGGTGGGGGGGGGCCTCTCACCGCCCTCCTCAGGAGCCGCCAAGGGGCTGGGGTGCAAGGGAGGCAGCTTGGAAGCAAGGAACGGGGCGTCGGCCAGGGCCGAGGCTCCAGTGGGGGACAGGCCGGCAACAGGGGCGACCCCTGCACTGGAAGCTCCTTAGGGATATGAACCCTGTTCTTCCATGCTATCTCTTGTCTGGCATGGTCAGTAGGTGGTCAGGATGCGTGTCCAGTGGGTACGATCACTCATTCATTCATTCAACAAAGACATTGCTCCCCCAAGAGGTGAAGTGCTGAGTAGGATCGACAAGGTCCCTGCTTTCTTGTTCTTACAAGCAAGTCGGGGGAGGTGGCCGTAAGCAGCGGCAAGCTAGCTACCTAGCTAACTCAACGACCAACTCTCGTTTTTAGTTAATTCTGTGTGCTACAAAACATGCCAGCCTCTGTGCACTGCGGGAGGGGGTGTGTGGAGTTGGGGGGATGGCTGGGGGCCTTGCTGAGGGCAGAGCCTGAAGGCCGAGGGGACCGGCAGGAGGGACTTCAAAGGAGGGTCTTCCCGGGTGAAGAGGCAGCAACGGCAAGGCCCTGGGGCAGGCTGGGCCCTGTCCAAGGCCCCGTGGCTGGGAGCCGCTGGGGCCCCTGCAGGACTGAGGCCAGAGGGCAAGACAGGGAGCTGGCTCCCAGCCCTGTCGGCCACGCTCGGGTCGGGAGAGCTGAGCGGATGGTTCTGAGTTCTGCCTAGCGTCAGAATTAGTCTTGGGGACCTGAATGGAAGGCAGTCTGCATTCAGGCATGAAAGGACACTGCTACGGAGTGGCAGACATGCTCAGAGGGGACCCAGAGCCAGGTGACAGCCATCTGGAGGCATCCTCTCCCATATCACTGTGGTGGTGGTCTCTGATGTCCGGGGTGGGGACCCCTCCCGCCTCAACCCTACTTCCCCCTCCCCCCACCCCTCCCCGCAGGCTGTGTTGGCTGGAGCCTGTTTTGTGCCGGAGGCCCTGCTGCCCACCTCATTCCCTGGTGCCCATGCTCCCCCCAGCACCCCAGCGCCTGCCAGCCACCTCTGCCTCCCGTGCCCTGGTCATCCTGAGCCCCCGGCTCCCTGTCCTTGCGCGCCTGGCCTGGCAGTCCTTACTCAAAGTCCCCTAGCCCAGGTTCTCTGCAGATGGCCTAACTTGATCGCCTCTGCAACTAACTGGAGGCTTTAGTTAACACCCCTTAAGAAAAATGGTTGATAAAGAAATCAAAGGGGCATGGAGGAAATGCAGGGGCCTGGCTGAATCTCAGGCGTCAGGCCCATGCAAACATGACACTTTTCCTGGCCCTCTGAGCTCAGTCTGCAGGGTAAGGCCACGGTGCTGCCCTTCAGCGTGGTTGGGGCGCCAGCTGAGCTGTGTAGGAGGCACGGCAGGGGCTTGGCACAGCCGTCTCTTGTCATGCAGGGCTGTTGTTACACGGCGGATCACGCGGTGTGAAGAGAGAGGGCTGCGTGTGGATCCCTGTGGGTCAGGTAGCTGTGCGCTCTCAGGCAAGCCACGCAGCCACTCTGAGCCTCAGTTTTGTCACCTGTGAAATCAGAGCATCAGCAGCTCTCTGATGGGATAGGTAGAGGACGGAAGTGAGGTGTGGCCTGTGCAGCCGGCCTGTGATGAGGCCTGGGGCTCACTGGCCCGTCCCGCCTCCTTTCCTTCCCTGGGCTTTAATTCGACGCATGACCCCCGCCCACCTCGTCTCCCCCATCTTGAGTAGCAAAGCAGAACCAAAGCAGAACCATGGCAGTAGCAAAGCAGAACCATGGCAGAAACATGCACGAACACGCGTGGTAGGGCTGCAGGCCTGGGGGAGGGGAGTCTGGTCTAGTGGGGACCAGCTCAAGCCCCTCCGGTTGCCCCACAACTGCAGCTGCCCACTTGCCAACCCAGGGACTGGCCCTCAGGGCTCCCCCCCAAGGCCTGGGGGGCTGTACCTGCTGTGTCTGCGGCTGCGGCCCCCGCAATGCGGCACCTGCACACGCGCACACGCACACACCCTGCTCCTGACAGCTGCAGCTGATGCGCTTGCTGGCTCGGGAGCATCTCTGGCACCCCAGAAGGCCCGGACGGCCCGGCTGTGCCTGAGTTCCCACACGCGGGAAGGCACCCCCAGGAGCCCGTGGGCCCCACTCTGGAGAAACCGTGAAGCGAGCCAGAGGGAGGGGCTGGGCGTGTCCCCGGGGAGGGGTCTGTGAGCCTGTGGTGCATGTCTGTGTCTATGGCACGTGTATACGTGGCAGGGGTGTCTGTGGGTCTGCGGTGTGTGTCTGTGTGTGCGGATGGGTGGTGTGTTTATATCCATGGTGTGTGTAGTCTGTGTGCATCTGTGGCATGTCCGTATATGCCACATGTGTGTATATTGTACGTATCATGCATGTGGCATGTCAGTCATATGAGGTGTGTGCCTATGATGCATGTGTGTCTGTGCTATGTGTATCTATAGTGTCTATCTGTGGTATATATGTGATACATGTATGTTGTATGTATCTGTGATATGTGTGTCTATATGTGTTTGTGGTGTATGTGAGTGTAGTGTGCATGTGTGTCTGTATGTGGTGTACATGTGGTGTGTGTGCCATATGTGTGTGTTGTGTGTGTGGTATATGTGTATGTGGTATATGTGTGTGTGGTGTGGGTGTGGTGTGTATGTATATGTGGTATATGTGTATTTGGTATGTGTTGGTGTGTATGTGTGTGCAGTATATGTGTGTGTGGTGTATTTGTGCATGTGGTGTATGTGTGTGGTGTGTATGTATATGTGGTATATGTGTATTTGGTATGTGTTGGTGTGTATGTGTGTGCAGTATATGTGTGTGTGGTGTACTTGTGCATGTGGTGTATGTGTGTGGTGTGTGGTATATGTGTGTGTGGTGTGTGGTGTACGTGTGTGGGGTGTGTGGTATATGTGTGTGTGGTGCGTGTGGTGTATATATGTGGTGTGTGTGTGGTGTATGTGTGCAGTATATGGTGTGTGTGTGTGTAGGTGGTGTGTGTGTGGTATGGTGTGTGGTATATGGTGTATGTGTATGTGATGTATTTATGTGGGTGGGTGTAGGGCATGTGGTATATGTGTGTGGTATGTGGAGTGTGCATGGTGTATGTGTGTGTGTGGTGTGTGTGTGTAGATGGTGTGTGGTGTGTGTGTAGACAGTGTGTGTGGTGTGTGTGTGGTGTGTAGATGGTGTGTGTGGTGTGTGGTGTGTATGGTGTGTGTGTAGATGGTGTGTATGGTGTGTGTGTAGATGGTGTGTATGGTGTGTGTGTGTGTAGATGGTGTGTGGTGTGTGTGTAGACAGTGTGCGTGGTGTGTAGATGCTGTGTGTGGTGTGCATGGTGTGGTGTGTGTGTGTGGTGTGTATGGTGTGTGTGTGTGTAGACAGTGTGTGTGGTGTGTGTGNTGGTGTGTAGATGCTGTGTGTGGTGTGCATGGTGTGGTGTGTGTGTGTGGTGTGTATGGTGTGTGTGTGTGTAGACAGTGTGTGTGGTGTGTGTGTGGTGTGTGTGTAGGTGTTGTGTGTGTGTAGACAGTGTGTGTGGTGTGTGGTGTGTGTGATGTGGTGTGTGGTGTGTGTGGTGTGTGTGTGTAGACGGTGTGTGTGGTGTGTGGTGTGTGTGTAGGTGTGTGTGTAGACAGTGTGTGTATGTAGACGGTGTGTGTGGTGTGTGGTGTGTGTGGTGTGTGTGTGTAGACGGTGTGTGTGGTGTGTGGTGTGTGTGTAGGTGTGTGTGTAGACAGTGTGTGTGTGTAGACGGTGTGTGTGGTGTATGGTGTGTGTGTGTAGACAGCGTGTGTGGTGTGTGTGTGTAGACAGCGTGTGTGGTGTGTGTGTGTAGACAGCGTGTGTGGTGTGTGTGTGTGTGTAGACAGTATGTATGGTGTGTGGTGTGTGTGGTGTGTGTGTGTAGACGGTGTGTGTGGTGTGTGTGTGTAGACAGCGTGTGTGGTGTGTGTAGAGCGCGCGCTCACAGCTCTGGCGGGGCCCTGCCCGCCCTCCCCGCGGGCTGCCTGCCCTGGCGGGGCGCTTGCTAAGGACGTCTCGGGTCCCCCTGCTGTGTCCCCTCAGCCTCCCTCAGGGCCCGCTCAGGTCTGTCGCGGCGCGGCACACCCTCTACCTCCGGTTTGGCGGGCGCCTCCTCGCCGGGGCCAGCTCTGCACGCCCTCCCCGACCGTGGCGAGGTGTCGGTGACGTCTCTGTGGCCCAGGCTGTCACAGTCTCCCACATCCAGGGGACGGCGTGCAGCCTGCGCCCAGCCCCTCGGCTCAGCCTCCTCCCGTCCGGGCGGCGGCATGCCAGCTGTCCCTCTGCATGGCTTAAGAGGTGGCTGGTGCCCAGCAGCCCCCGCCAGCCTCCCTAGAGCCGGGAAGGGAGACGCGCCCCGCCTGTGAGCGCAGGCCTGGCTGCCTCGGGGGTCCTGGTGAGGGCGTCTGCGGGCTGGAGGAGGGCTCTGGGGAGCGTGTGACTGTCCCTGGCACACGGGGAAGACAGTAGAGACGGCCTTTGGGGCATGTGGGCACCTCTGTCTTAAAGCCCCACTTGTTAGGTCACTTTGGCGGGTGTCTTCTGTTGCCTATAGCAAAAGCACCCCAACAGGCTCCATGAGGGCCGGCCTGGCCCCTGCACCCTCCCTCATGCCCTGACACAGTGAGCAGCCACCTGTTCCGCCCCCCATGTGTGCGACTGTTCTCAGCGTTCCTGGACCACATGGTGCCCTGCTTGGTCTCCTGTCCAGTCGTGGTGGGTCGGCGGGCTGTCCTGTGTGGCCGCCTGGGGCGTGGGTCCAGGCAGCAGACCTGCGTGCCCAGCCAGGCTCCACCTCTCCCGGCTGTGTGGCCATGGGTGGCCACTGCACGTCCAGCCATCATCCCCGCATGGGAAAGGAGCTGTCTACGGCGCCAGGTGACTGTGAGCACTGCTGGTTGTGAGTGCCACAAGTGCCTGATGCCGCCTCGTTCCCAAGGCTGGTGGTCAACAGCTGCCCCTGGTCAGCGAGGACCCCTGATCCATGACAGGTTCATTGCCAGGTGACAGCAGGAGCGGCAGGAAGAACTGGGAAGGCGCTGCGCACTTAATGAACAGTGAGGCAGAAGTTGCTGAGCTAGGAGGGACAGACCTGAGAGTGCTTTTCAAACTGGCCGTATTTCACCCTTAGCAGCTCTTAACACTGGTGGTTTCTCCTTTGTTTCTTGCTGTTTACAAACCTTCTCCCTAGAATTCAGAGTCCCATCTCTGCTGCTTCTCTCTCCCTGTCCCTCAGCCTCCTTCCTGCTCCCCTCGGGCTCTACCTACTCCTGGATGTTACTGTTCCCTGGCCGTCATGGGACCCCTCTGTCCTCCCCTCTCCTCTTCCCTCCCTTCCCATTCCCTCTCCTCTCCTCTCCCCTGCCCTCTCCTCTCCTCCCTCCCCTCCTGCCCCTCTGCAGGGGGTGGCTGGAGACCAGCACAGGGCATGGGCTGGAGTTAACATGGGTCACTCTCAAATGCTCAGGCACAGTGCTGGCTGACCACTGCACGGGGGCAATTAAGACCATGGAATGAGAGTGAGGGGTGAAGGGGTGAGGGGTGGGGCCTGGGCACCCACACCGGAATGTTGACAGAGCGAAGAAACACACGTATGTACACACACACACACACACCACGCACCAAAGTCCATCATGAAAGGCTTCCATCCATGCTCAGAATAAAGCTGGACCCTCCCTGTGGCTCCAAGACCCCATGACCTGGCCCTCGCTCCTGCTCTGTCTTGAGTCATGTGGCCGCCTCGCTGCTCCTCCCACTGCCTAGGCCCTTGCCCTGAGGTCCCTCTACCTGCAGCAGGGTCACCCGGGCAGCATGGGGCTTGCTCCCTCACTCCACTAGCACCTCTGGCTCAGGCCGTCTTCTCAGAGAGAAGGTATTCGATATACCTCCCCGTGGTACCCCCCATCCCCTGACCCTGTTTTCATTACCCCACACCCCTGAGATCGCGCTATCTAACCGTGCGCTCATTCATCCGTGCCCCGTCTCCCCATCAGAACGCCTCACTCTGAGGGCAGGCTCAGTCTTTTCTGCTGGACCAACAGCAAAGGCTCAAAACATACTTGCAGAGTGACTGAATGAGGGACAAGCGACTGGAAAGTAGGACACGTCGGAGTGCCTGCAGATGTCAAGGCAGGACAGGGTTTTACAAGAAAGAGAGTGTCATACTGCCAAATCCATTTCAGATGGGTGAAGACTGTAAAAGGGAAAAACAAAGCTATAAAACCAAAATATCAAAAGAGCAGAGAATATTTTCATAGTCTTGGAAGAAGGAAGACCTTCCTAAGTGAGACACGAAATCCAGAAGCTATAAAACAAAAGCCAGATTCAACTCCGTAGAAATAAAAAGCTTTTGCATGGCCAAATACATGATAAAGAAAGTTAAAATATATCTGATGGACTGGGAAAAAATACGTAAAACATGGACAGCAGACAGTAGATTAATATTGTAACATAGAATGAGATTCCATTAGCAATAGATAAAAACACAAACAACTAGGCAGGAAAAAATGGGCAAAGGAAAGGAAAGGGCATTCACAGAGTAAGGACCACTCGTGGCCAGTGAATGGCCGGATAGATGCTTAATTTCCTCAGCCACCTGGGAAATCGAAATACAACAGCAAGAATCCGCTGGGGACAAAGTTTAAAGGAATGGCACTGCTGCACTGGCAGGAATGTGGAGTTCTGGCGATCTCCTACCCTGAGACGGGTGTGGTGCCTGCAGACAGCGGGGGCAGCTGGGCAGATTTAGTGATATTCCAAATGCACTCTCCTCGGGACCCAGAAATTCCACTTTTAGGAGCCCATCCTTAAAAAATGTCAAAGATGTTCAAAGCCTCGTGGTTTGTGCTAGCACACAAGAAAGCAAAGCCGCCACTTTTCAACAGCAGGGAGGCGGTTGCATGACAGAAAACTATGCAGCCAATAAAAAGGCTCCACTCTGGCACTCATAATGCTCCCAACTCATTAAGAGAAAATCAAAGCAAGATGCGGACCAGCATGGGTGGCACGGTCCCATTTGTATTTCTCATGAGCCCGTGCGCACGATCACACAGCTGCACCACACCCGCATTCGTAACCGCACGCAGCCACAGACAAGTCCGGGGTGACAGTAACATACGCAACTGTCAACAGTAGGTAGCTCTAGGGTTAAGATGGAGCTGGAGGAGTGACTTCCCATCTTTATTGTTTGTTTCTTTATCATGGAATTTTAGCAACTAAAATATATGCTACTGCAATTTTTTCATAAAGAAAGAGTAACAGCACTAAAGAAGGGTGCAGCTGGGGCGTGTGGGCTGCCAGGTCAAGACAGGCAGGAGCTGAACGTGGTGCACTGGCTTGACCGTGGAGTCCCCAGACGGCCCTCTCCCAGGTGCCACAGCACTGCGGGGCAGGTTCCTACCTCCGCACTCCTCGATGTGGCTCTCGGGGAAGGGCAGGAGGCACAGAGGCAGGGCCCACACGCCAGGAGTGCTCTGACCCTGTCCTGGTGCCAAAGGGTGGGGGCCCTGCGGTGGCGGCACCTCTGCCGGGGCGCCCTCTCAGCTCCGTGGTCCAGTGGGGAGCGGCTGCCTCCTGCCCTGGGACTTCAGCGCCCCTTCCCGAGAGGGAGGGCCTCCTCCTCCTCCTCCCAGAGGCCCCCACCATGCCAGCGTGGCCGGTGGCTCGGTCCTGGGCATGTGGCTACAGCAACAGCGAGACCTGTGGGCAGACTTCGAGCCAGCCGGTGGCTGTGAGCGCTGCACTTCAGGGAGCAGCCGGCTGCAGTCAGACCCTTGGATGGGACCCAGGGCCGAACGGGCAAAGGCACCAGGGAGGGTGTCGTGGGAGACTGCAGTCAGTCCCAGCAATGATAGCCCCTGCTGTCCTGAGTCCAAAGGCGCCTGTCCCAGGGAGGCAGGGACTTGCCCAAGGCCACCAGATAGCGCCTCGGGCTGCCTGGCTCCCTGACCTGCCATGCCCCCCGGTCGCTCTCCTCCGTGCGTCTATTTCAGACCGAATATCTCATCTCCATTTCGTTTTGTTTTACTGCCGTCCCCACAGCAGCGAGTTTGGTGATTTCAGACAGCTATGCTGTTTTGTCTCTATTTCTGCCCTGACCTTGGTCCCTTAGCTCAGAGGCTGACTGGCTGGAGATGCGAAAGGTTGGGAGGAAACTGGGCAAACCGAGAGGCCAGAAACCGCAGTGGGCAGAGCAGTGCCGCCACCCACGTCTCCGTCAGCGCTGACCGGAGAGAGGAAGCATGGGGGAGAGAGGGAGCACGGGGGAGAGAGGAAGCACGGGGGAGAGAGGGAGCACGGGGGAGAGAGGGAGCAGGGGGAGAGAGGGAGAGCACGGGGAGACAGGGAGCATGGGGAGAGAGGGAGCAC
>VSMD01136019.1:0-15300 GCA_008750895.1 Mirza zaza | reverse complement strand
ACTATCTTGAATAGTGTTGTTTTGTAGTAAGTTTTAATATTGGGGAGTATGTATCCTCCAACTTTGTTCTTTTCCAAAATTAGTTTGGCTACTTGGGGTCCCTTAAATTTCCACAATAATTTTAGAGTTGTAAGTTTGTCAATTTCTGCCCAAAAAAAAAAAAAAGCAGCTGGAATTTTGGTAGGAATTGCATTGAATCTATAGATCAGTTTGGAGAGAATATTGCCATCACAATCTTCTCACAGTAAGTCTTCTGATCCATGAACATGAGATGTTTTTTCATTTACTTAGATCCTTTTAAATTCCATTCAATGATGTTTTATAGTTTCAGTGTGAAAGTATTACACTTCATTTGTTAAATTTATTCCTAAATACAGTATCTTGGATGCCATTGTCAATGGAATTGATTTCTGAGTTTCATTTTCAGATTATTCATTTTTAATGCAGAAATAGTTTATTTTTGCATACTGCCATTGTATCCTAGAACCTCGCTGAATACTAGCATTTTTTTTATCAATTCTTTAGAAGATTCTATATACAAAATCACTGATTCTCTTTTACATTGCTTTAATTATACTGTTGAGCCTCTCTAGTGAATTTTTTATTTCAATTATTTTTCTTTTCAAATCCAGAATTTTTGTTCATAATAACCTATCTTTCTGTTGATATTTCTTATTTGATGAGATACAGTTTTCATACCATTCCTTAGATCTTCATGAATCATTTTCTTTTCCATGAACATATTTAAGATAGCTGATTTAGTGTGTATATAATAAGTCTAATATCAGGGTTCCCTTAGGGACAATTTCTATTGCCTGCTTTTTAAATTTCCTGTGTATGGTCTCTACTTTCTTTTTTCTTTGCTTGTCTCTTAATTTAGCATTGAAACTGAATATTTCAAATAATGTGGCAACTCCGGAAACCAGATTCTCTCCCTTCCCAGGGTTTGTTGTTACTGCTATTTAGTGATTTTCCTGTACTAATTCTCTAATGTCTCGTGTGGTCACTGAAGTTTCTGCTGAGTTAGCTTTGTGAACAGATAGTTCCTAAAATGCTTCCTGGTTATCTGTTATAATACACATTTAACACTACAGCAGGTGGTCTCCAACTCTGTCTT
This sequence comes from Mirza zaza, assembly GCA_008750895.1. Taxonomy (NCBI): domain Eukaryota; kingdom Metazoa; phylum Chordata; class Mammalia; order Primates; family Cheirogaleidae; genus Mirza; species Mirza zaza. The sequence continues at coordinate 14,183 of VSMD01136019.1, read as the reverse complement.
AATATTCACTTCCTACTTGCGAAAAGCCTTGTGATCAGCTAGAGGTCTTTCTCACGTCTTTGCTTGGCATGTTCACAGCCTCTGTTTGTACATGATCTTCCAAATTCCCAGGATTGTGTCAGAGTTTTTCAAAGTCCCCTATCAACATCATTTTGTTCAGTTTTACTTTTAAACTTTTTGGTCAGTCTCATGATCCACACTGGTAAGTCTACCTCAGACATTTCTGATATTAAATGTTGTCACTGATTATTTTAAATAAATACCTGTGTGTAGGGCTGTTAATACAAGGTGAGCTCTGAAACAGATCAAATAAAAATAAGCCCCAAGGATAGAGCTTTTCAGTATAATATCTTCCAGGCCGGCCAAAGAGTGACAATTTTCTGGAGATAAGTCTTTTAGGAATCTCCATGTCTGTCATGGTTCCTATAGTGGTTGCTCTGCTGCTGTTTTTCACAGCTAATATAGTTGTCGATTTTCTAGGCTATTGTGGTGCTGAGGAGTTGGGGGAGAGACTAGTGCAAGTTAAAATGCCACAGATATTTCTGTTCTTACCAAGATTCAGCCAGTTCCTTGAACAAACACACTGCAGATTGTGGCAAGCTTTAATTTCCAGATTTCTGAAAATGTTGTTTTTGACAGCTTTTGCCAATGTCAAAAGCTTTTGACATTGCTTTTGCAGAGGAGCAAATTTTCAGAGGTCCTTTCCTTGCTGTTCTCTGAGTCCCTTCCTTGGGAAAATATTCTGAACTTTTTCAGTCTTAGTTTTTTTCTTCTATAAAATAGGAATGATCATGCTTACATCATGGAATCATTGTAAGTATTTAATGAGAAAATGTAGGTAAAGAACTCACATAAACCCTGGTACATCATGTGTATATAGTAAATATTACTGCCTTTCTTCTTTCCTTAACTGAGGGATCCCTGGGATGATAAAAAAATTGGATTACGATAACTTGATATCATACTTTTGTCTAGAGACTTGTCCTCACCTATGGTAGTGAGAAACTTTGACTGCCTAAAATCAAAGCAAAGGGGAGGCTTTATTACCTCCCATATTTGGAAACTTTAATGGTATACTGACTTTGAATACAAATGGATTCACATGTTCCATATTGTCACGAATGTTACCACCTTCTTTGGCTTTGTTAGACTCATGTTCCTTGGTGGCAATACACTAACCAGCAGCAACAGTCTAACATTCTATCCAATTGGGATCTCCAGGTGAAATGGAGGTTACTTCCTTCTCATTATTTCTGGCATGAATTTTGAGATTATTCTGTTTGGGTTCATTTAGGACATGCAGCCTATTCCTACCCACATCACTGTTGCAGGGAGATGGTCTATGCTAATTGGCACAGCCTGAGTTACATCCCAGCCCTGCAGCTAGAAGTGAAGTCAGCCAAATATATCTGTGTAGTCTGAGGTGGGAGGAGAGGGATGTTTTCTCAAAGGATAATGCAGTGCTTGGAAGGAAGATGTAAAAGTTGTTTCTGAGCAAAGCAGGTTATCTCTCATCATAAATACCCTGCTGATTTTCTTCTTTATTCTCTTTTTCTCCTCTCCAAACAAGCTAAATCAGAGTATTGTCAAAAGCATGCCATTCCATAAGAGAGACATATCCACTGTGTATGCATGGAACGTGGTGCAGGAATAACACATGAAACAGTACATATTACAAGCCAAAGTGCAGTGTTGCCATTGACACTGTGTTAGGTCAAAGACAGGGAGAGAGGAATGAGCTGGAGCCATCAGGGGAGTGTTCATAAACAAGGTGGGATTTTATCTTATCTCTTGAATGGCTATTATAGAAATTCACAGGAGGAGGAGAAAACCTGGTCTATGTGGTGGTATGAATGATAGTGATGGTTAGTTTCATTTACTGTTTGCCTACTCTGTGCCCGGCATGGCCATTGTGTTAAGTATTTTACCTTCATTAATGCAGATCTTGACACAGTCTCTGCTATTTTTTTTTTTTTATCTGTGCTTAATAGATGACCAAAAAATAGACTTGGATAAATATTTTTAAATACCCATATTTGCTAAACAATTAAGTGGAAGCTCAGATTTAAAGGTAATCTGAACCCAGAGTTTCATTTCTTAACAACTCCCAACTCTGGCTCACAGAATGCATGCACATGTTCCTTCACTTGCATGCACACTTCTCACTGGTTTTAAATTCCATCCCATTCCAAACTTTGCAGCCCCCATTGTTACTCTGTGGTTAATTAGAATATGACCGTTTACATTGCAATTTTTTACCCTTACTGTGGACTTGTCCCTGGTAAGAAGCCCACAGAATTAGAATTTATAAAACCTAAAAGTGTTTTCAAAGATGATCCAACCCGACTATTCCACATTATATTGTCCATAAAAATCCCCCAGGGAACATGTTGAAAATGTAAATTATTTGTTCTTACTGTGTTTCTTGAATTGGTGTGGGAACTTAGCACGGTTCAGCTTTCATCAACCTCCTCAATTGACTCTGAAACACTCCAAGTTTTGAAGATCAATTATCTGCCCCAAGGGTTCTCAAGCCTGTCTGTACCTGGGAAGCTTTTTAAAAATTCTGATGTATCAACTTTACCTCCAGGATTTAAATTTAATTGATCTTGTGTGAAACTATTCACTGGTATGTTTTTTAAAAAAATCTTTTTAGGTAATTTTAACGTGCATCTAGGATCATGAGCCATTGATCTAATTTATTCCCATTGTAGATAAGAGAACTAAGGATAAGCAAGAGGAAGAAAGCATACCTTAAGTCACTGGCCCATTGGTGACAGAGCCAGAATTATCAACCTGAGTTTTCCTGTTTCCTAGTTGGGGACTCTTTATTAAAATTACCTCACATCATGCCATTTCCCTAAAAAGCATGTGCACTCGCTCGCACACTCTCTCTCTCCCTGTCTCTCTCTGCTTTGTACCCACGTTCATGCAAACATGTGTGACATGATTGGTGTCCCTAGGCCTCAACAGGGCTCAGTTCTAGAAGAGGGACAAGACGGGGAGAAGCCCCTTAGTCTTTTCCAGGTCAGCTGGAGCTGTCAAAGTAAAGTCTCCTTCAGGCTGAACTTCAGTGCTCTGCCCTAACCTCAGCCCCTAAAGCCTTTGCCAAGTTCTTCTAACCACCCTAGGAAGTGATCTGAAATGCACAGAGTTTTTAAATCTCACTATTTTTCCCAATGACTATGCTAGCCTTGGAAAATTACCTTTTGATGCCTAGAAAATGGAAATTAAAAAAAAAAAAAAAACATTGACTTTTAGGGTTTCCTGAACTAGTTTGTGGCTCTGTGCAACTTCTGAAATGGCTTGCATTTTGCACTCTCACAGTATATACTGTGTGCTTCTCAGTTATCGAAGGAACAAAGTGAGCTTTCCTTACTTTGACTTAACATACCCCTTTCCCCCAAGGAGAATAAAAAATACTAGTGGCCTTACAAAATACAAAGAGACCCCTGCGCTGTTTACTAGTCAGTAGAATTTATTTTTGCTTGCTGCTTGAACAGTGGGAAAGAGAATACACAAGACCAAAGAAGGAGCCTATTACCTCCTCTCAGCTCCTAGACTTGTTTTGAACGTGTCTTTCTAAAACAACATTTTTCTGTCTTGGAAGATGGAGCAGCCAGAAAGCAACTGGGAATGGCATGCTGGCAGAGAATGATAAAGAAGAGAACATATAATGCCCAGAGTTGCATCGAGCATTTATTCATTTTTTCAAATAAAATATTTACTAATGACTGACATGAATATGGATCACAGAGACAGTCAGATCAAGAGGCAATGTTGGAAAATGGAAGGTGGAGCAGGAAGCTGGCAGAGTGGGAACAGATAAGAGCTGAGGACTAGAAGCCAGGAGACGTGGATTCACTTGCTCTGTGGACTTCTAGGCCCAGAGAGGTAAATGCATTTATTGGTATTCTCTAATGTGAGAAGTGACTTTAAGGCTTAAGTTCTTCCCAACTTAGACACACAGCTCTGGGGTATAATGTTTACTCCCAAAACTACTCCTGAGGGATCTCATGTCCTCAGTGACTACCCTGGGTGGGGCATGTAGGGAAGTTTACTGCACTTTGGTACTCTTGATGAGTTTGTTGTTAAATCCTCACATCCTTCTAACATAATGGGGTTATTCACGTCCTAGGTGAAGAAACCAAGCCTCAGAAAGGTTCATCCAGGCACCAATCCCCTTGAGAATACTAAAAATAAATATACTTCAGTGGAACAGAATGAGATTAAGTACTGAAAGTTTCTTAGCCAGAGGTATCAGAATGGAATAAAACAAGATGAAAGATCACTCTAGACAGACCAGCAATCTTTAATGACATTTTCAGAAAAAAATGATGTGCAGACTTTCATATGTTGGCAAAGAGAACAGTAGGGATACAATAATCTGATAAAAAATGTAATCACACACTGTGGGATAATGAGAGGACAGGAACACAGAACGAACTATAAGTGAGTTTCTCAAGACTATGTAGTTTACTTTGTCTGAATTGGGGGTAGGGGGTTGTGATTACTAAGGAGGGGTAGAATCAAGAATCAGAGAGGAAGATAGGAGAGCTCACAAAGGGCCTTGCATCCCAGGCATAGAATTAGGGACTTTATCCTAAAGCCTTGAAAAACCATAGAAGGCATGTAAACAAGAAAGAGCAGAATTAGTTGTGTATATTTGAGATATTTCATTTTTATAGCAGTTTAAGGAGATCAGTTGAGGCACATAAGACTGAAGGCAGGGGGATTAATTAGCAGACTCTTTGAGAAATTCTAGTGGGAGATGTAAGGAGCCTGACGCTGTGACTACGGGGAGGTAGAGAAGATTAGAAAAGAATTAGAGATGTTAAGGGGATAGGAGCAGTCGGACTTGCTAACCCGTTGCATTTATGGCAGTATTTCCCAAGGGCGGCCTGGAAAGCTACTTGCCCCACCCTTAAAGCTATAGATTCCCTCGCTGGGAGTAGGAATTTGCATTTTTGTCACTGCCCTCCCATAATGTTTGAAATCCATTGATGTAAGTGATGTGGAGAACATGCCCAGGATTGTAATACATTTGTCCTACAAAATGCCAGCATGGGAAAGCAAAGTCCTATAGGAGGGAAATAATTTAAACTGTGCACACTGATGAGCTCAGTTAGAGCTTTAGAGAATGTTATTAGTGAACATGCTATTTCCTTTATAAACAGCTGTGTTTCAGCCCCCACCCTACCTCCATGCAACATAAAATTAAGGCTAGCTAAAATCAATGCTGACATCAAGCGCCACTATTGTAGTAGCTCAGGCTAATAGCATCCTTTTGGAGTCCTCAGAACTGTCCTTGTAAGTCTATAGATAAAGTATCAGCTTGGCAACAAGGTACTGTACCAATTTAAATTTACACGACAGTGTGGCAAGACTTGCAAAGTAGATATTATGGCTGCCTTTCAATTATCAAAGCCCTGACTATTGTGCCCCACTGGGATGAATGTAAATTTTAAGTACCTTGCATTGGAAATTGCATATGTCTTTTCCTTTTATCCACAGCCTCCAAATATTCCATAATCACACACACAACTTACTTGGTGGTTAAATCAGAAAATGTTTATTGCTGTGATACATCTCTTCCATTTCCTTTTCCTGCTGCTTCTGGAAGCTACAGAAATCTGTTGTTCAATTAACTAAAGGTCAGATACCTGTCAGCCTTTTCTCACCGCACGTTTGCTGTCAGTTCAGTGACTGAGAGATGCAGAAGACTCCAGGATGGGTGAGGACCACTGGAAATAGTCTCGAGTGAGTGATGTGTCACTACATCTCTGCACAGGCATTGGATCTGTGTGACTCACTGATCGCTCAGACAGGCATGCAGGGCTCATACTTTCCCATTAAAGTTTGTGTGGAGCAAAAGATGGGTAGATAAAATAGGATGCCAAAGACTTCACATTTAACCACAAAAGTAGCCACTAAGGTTAGGGTGGAGGCTAGGAGCCCCTACCAAGAAAATCCAAGTTCCTAGATTCAGTTTCCAACTCTATGACATGGGAAAGGCCAGTGTCAATTGCTCTAGACCTGTGTATTTCAAGTAAATCATCTCACAAAAATCAAAGGAGCTCATTCATTTATCCATCCATTTATCTATCTATACACTTATTTGCTTTTATCTGGTGGGTTTTGATGTTTTATAAAGGGGATTATCTGCTTTTGGTGGTGTTTGTAATTTATTCATTTAACCAAGAATGCAGGCATTTGTATTGTTATTATTTTTTAGGTGGATAGTATTTTAGGTTTTGCAGCCATGTGGTCTCTGTTGCAACTAGTTGGGTATTTTTTCCGTAGTAAAGCAGCTATAGGCAGTATATAAATAAGTGGGCATGCCGGTGTACCAGCAAAACTTCACTTACAAAAGTAGGTGGCAGACCAAATTTGACCCACGTGCTATACTTTGCTGACTTTTGAATGAGGACCATCCTGGATTTGATGTAAATACTAGATATTTCAGAAAATTCCTGGTTAAATTTAGTGTGAGTGGCTTAACAACCCCCAGGGTCTAAAGTGAAGACAGTTCTCCTTTTTATAACGTAGTAGAATATAGTCCTGAATAAAGGCAGGGCAGAATTTTAGCTCCAGGGCTGCCCCTGGTTAGCTATGACCAAGGGTAAATCATTTAACCTCTCTCCACTTCTATGTCTTAACCTAGGTTTTCTTTTCCACTTTATTTTCCACTAGCAAAGAACCTATTCAGTGAATGATCAAGATAACAGATATTTAAACCCTGCTTATGGAATGCAGGAGCAGAGTAGGCTTTAGAGAAGGCCAATGGATAACACGTGATTGAGATGGAAATATGAATTACTAAGGGCTTCACTGACTGTCTATGTGCACATAGACACATAGACAGTCCTATGTGCACATAGGATAAAGTTGATGGGTCTGTTTCTCAGGAAAAGAGCTTGTCTCTATTGAAAGCACAAAATGTGAGAAATGCTCTTCAGCAAGCAAGAGAGCTAGAAAACTTAAGATTGTAAACTGACTAGGAACTAAGCTTTTTTTTTTTTTTGGTTCCAGTTTCAATGGAAAAGTTGAATAAGCAAAGCTCTTTTGTAATTGTAGCAACTCATTTATTTGAAAATAGCCTTGGCAATTATCAAATCCTTCCTGTGTTAGGAAGAAGCAGTTCCTTGGGTGTCAGTTGAGTGACTTTCTGGCAGCCACCCAGTCAACCTATCCATCACCCAGGTCTTGTTTTCTGGACTTGGCTGCTCTCTGCTCCACGAATGATATGTGGCTGCAACCAGTCCAGATGAGAAAGGCTGACTTGCATCGCCCAATTTATGTATGGATCAATCAACAAAATTTTATAAAGCATTATATTCTGCTGTCTGTGGAACACAGAATTATTACCCCATGTCAGAACACACGCACAGGGTTAACTCATAGTTACCAGATGAAAGACTCGGATGCTGATTGCTGACTGAATCTAGAGGAGGGGGAAAGTTCATTTTGGGCATGGAGTCAGGATAATTCAAAGGAGAGAATAGCAACTCTATAGATAAAACTTAAGAGTTGCTTTCAAGAGATGAAGGCAAGATATGGGTTATGGAAAAGAGAAGAGCATGTTTAGAGTACGCAGACAACAGACCAATGTATGAAGAAGTCATATGGGAAATATACCTGGGAAGGTAGGTCAGGTTATGTTGGGAGGCGCCTTGTGTTACACCATGAAAGGTTTGTATATTGTCCCTGTAATGACAAAGCAAGTGATACTAATGAGTGGAACAGGCTGAGGGAGAGGAATTGGAGGAAGAGAGGAGAGGAAGGCAAGGAAGCAAGGAGGAAAGAAAGTCACCAAGGACCCTGCTCTTGATGAAAAGAGACAAGTGGCATCCAGTTCAAGGACATTTTGTATCTCGTGATCGTGAGCTCAGGGACGTTCATCTTTCTGATTTTTTAAGAGGTGTATGATCTGAGACCTTATAAAATATTCTACATTTCAAATGTGGCCAACTACTTTTTTTTTAAACCACTATTGAAAGCAAAACAAAAGCAATGACAAAACCCCCAGACATTTAAGGGCCTAATTTTCTGGCTACACCTTTATGGCCTCCAGGGTACCCAGGTAGTACTGAGGAGCTCTTGACAGTGTAGACTCAGGAAAGGACAGCACCTGGAAGGACTGAGAGGAGAGGCTTGTGAGCTGGTGTGAAGCAATGGCTGCATTCCAGGCGTGAGATTATGGGGACTTGATCCCGGTTCCTGGAAATGAGATGCGTAAGAAGTGGGGAGATGGGGTGCCGTGTACACTGGGGAGGAAGATGTACTGTCTTTGTTTTTATGGGCTGCTGTAACAAAAATACCATGAACTGGGTAGCTCATCAGCAAGAAACATTTATTTTTTACAGTGCTTGAGGCTGAAAAGTTCAAGATCAAGTTACTAGCAGATCCAGTGTCTGCTGAGGTCCCGTTGCTCATGGATGGTGACTTCTCACTGTGTCCTCACATGGCAGGAGGGGCAAACAAGCTCCATCAGGCCTCTTTTTTTAGGGCACTAATCCCATTCATGAGGATTCCATCTTCATAACCTAATCACCTCATAATGGCCCAACATCTTTATAGTATAGCATTGGGGATTAGGTTGCAACATACGGATGTTTGGGGGCACAAACATTCATACAATAGCGTGCAGTGAGATTGGGTCTCTCTCCAAGAGCCAAGAGATAACGTGTTATTTTTTCCCACTGAAAGGTCCTGCCTGTGTTTTGCTCTTCGTGTGACACATCCTCCATTGACCTTTCTTTGAGCTGATTTTATGTTTAATGGTTTTCCTATTACTTTTTTTTTCTCAGTTCAACACCTCCATTCTGCCCCCTGTGTTTCCCTCCTATCGTTCACTGTTGGCAGGTAAACTTGAGTACATGTCCCAGTGGAGGTTGCAATCTTTAAACCTGTCAAATAGGAAATCATTTTGCAGCCCTCTCTTGACATGGGGTTTTTTCCTCCTAAATTTCAACTTAAAAAAAAACTCAAGGGCTTGCTTGCAACTAAGTCACTTTAGAGATAAATAAGTCATAGGAAAATATAGTACTTTTGAGTGAGGAATAATTTCCTTGTGTTTTCTTCTTAGTCAACACTCTGCTCTTTGAAGAAAATTTTCCTAACCTCTACAGCCTGTGATAATTCTTTATTTTGTCTTTTTGTTATTCTGCAAGTTTCCAGGGTGTAGTTCTTTTTCAAATTGTAAAACGCCATATTGCTTGTTCTGATTAACACATTGTACAAAGCAGAATTTAACCATCCCCACTGCTGTGTGTGTGTACTTTAAATGGTACCATATAAATACAGTTGCACAACCTGATTTTTTCACTTAATAAATGCATATATATTTCAAGAAATACAAAAACTGCATTAGCATTTAAACAACTATATAATATTCTACTAAAAGTATCTATGATATATCTCTATGTAAATATATTTACCATATACTTAATTATTGCTAACCTAGTAGAGATTTAAATTGCTTCCAAAATTTTCAAGTCTCCTGTCAGTGAAGTAAGCATCCTTTTATGTTTATTTTATGTCATTTTCCAGTAATTTTCTCAAGATGTGCAATTAAAATGGCTATGCTGAAAGATATAATTTTTATAGATATTTGAAAAATTTTCCTCACAAATGTATGTCACTTTTACTTCTAGAATTATAGCTTATCAGAGTATACGCTCCACTCACCTTCACTCCAACCTTGCACATCAGCAATCTTTACAATATTTAACTATAAGAGGTGGAATTTTGTTCCTTTAATTTCTACTGAATATACAGGTTGTTATCTCTCATTTTGGGATTTAGATATATACAGTTTTTTATTGACGTTTAAAGATTTTTCAAAGTATTTGTTCTCCCTTCTCTATTGGATTATAAATTATGCTTAAGAGATACTATTTCTATTTTTATTTATAATCATCATCTCTATCGTGGACTCTCATCTTCATTCCTTTGTAGTAAAATGCCCTTTCCATATTATTTCATGGCACATCTTTCCCAAGAAATCATAAAATATTTATAATTAACATGCTTTGTTATCACCAAAGCAACAAATATTTATTGATACCCTACTCAGTGTTAAATTTTCATTGCTCCTAGAAAAAGCCTCTATAAAGCCTGCTGATAAAATAGATGTTGAACAAATAGGTACAGCCAAGGTCTAGAGGTATGCTGTTCAATACAGTAACCGCTAGTTACATGTTTCTACTGAGTGTTTGAATAGTGGCCGGTCCAAATTCAGTTGTGTTACAAGTGCAATGAGACTTAGAAAAAATAATGTAAAATATCTCACAAAGTTTATATTGATTGCATTTTGACATAATATTGAGGGTATATTGGATTAAATCCAATATGCTAATTAATTTTACCTATTTTTTTAACGTGGTTACTAGAAAATTTAAAATTGCATATGTGACTTTTAAATTGCAAAATTTAAAATTGCATATGTGAATTCATTATATTTCTGTTGGATGGTGCTGCTCTAAAAGGTTTTACATCATACACATTAAGACCATACAGGCAAGCTTAGAGTGTCCTCTTAGATGGTCTTCAGGTCAGAATTTCATCATCATCTAGAAGCAAGAAAGAGAGGAAAGTACTCAAATCCCACTGTCATACTAGCTGATGTTTGCCTTGTCTTTCATCTGAAGAGACCTTGATAAAAGGAAACCGCTTCAACCAGAATAGTTTATAGCCCCTTTGGAAAGAAACCTAAATTGAAAAGGAAGAGAAAAATTGAAATAGTTCTGACTTTGAACAACTGCTCATGTCACCACAAAGCCATGGTTACCATGTGATTTGTCGGCAGGCTTCAAAAAGAGTGTGAATCACTGGTCTCCTCAAAACTTTTCAGGCATTGCAAAATCTCAAAGGGAGCAGAGAGTCGATGAAAGAGAGCTTGGCCTAAACTATAAGGAGGGAGCTTTGTCTGGCCCTCCCCGCTGTGTGGGCAAAGGAACAGGAATGGCTGTGCACACTTAGTTTAGATTATCTCCTCTAGTAATGATGCCGAACAAGCCCCCAGCACTTTGCTGTTGACTTTCTGCTTTTGTCAATGAAGTGAGTGATTTAGATTGGTGAAATGAATAAAGGCTCAGACTCTAGGACAAAATTATTTGTAGAACCAAACCTCAAATTCAGGCTTTCACATTCACGATGCAAAACTCTGTTATACTAATCTTTAGCCTCCCATTACAATCTTTTTCAGATTCTTATTTCTTAGTTCTTTTCCCCCCAGAGAGTTTTTAATTCTAGTTTCGTTTAGCTTAATCAATTAGCTCTCGACAAAGCCTGTTTTGTATCGGGTATTTTGAATGCAAGATTTTTATCTGGCAAAACTTCTTTCCCCATCCCTAATATTTAGATTTATTATTATTATTGTTGGTATTATTGTTGTCGTTGCTGTTCTGTGTTAATATATCCATTGAGAGTGGCAGGGAGAAAGCTTGAGGTCATCAAAATCAGACGAGGTATGCAATCCAACCTTCACACTTCAGGAGACAGATACTTACGGCACACATAAAGTCTTCTCAAAAGTGTGGAGTGTAGAACTGTCTACAGAGATTTGCTGGGGTATCTCAGGAAAGACACTTGCCCCACACATCTTCTCTAGAAATACTGCATTTGGGAAAAAAAAAGATACCCTATTAAATTGAAAGTGTCAATGGGAGAACCACCATATTGGCCATAACATAGTTATTAGGTTGGTGCAGAACTAATTGCAGTTTTAGTATTGTTGAAATTTGCCATTTGATATTAGAATACCTTCTTAAATAAATGTGGTTATGTTATACATAATGTTAATGCATATTTCTCACTATGATTTTTTGCTAATTACCGTGTTTCCATGAAAATAAGATAGGGACTTATATTTATTTTTCCTCAAGACACTCTAGGGCTTATTTTCAGGGGATGTATTATTTTCCCCTCAAAGCCTCAGCTTGCAGCACACACAGGATGGCCGGGACCTGACCAGGGGGAGCCGACCTTGTCGGTGGGGCTGCCTGCACCTTTCCGGTCACCTGTGGGATAGTAGCTGTCACAGTGGGGCAGATGAGAAGGGCTGCTCGTCATCTTTACTGCTCCGGGAGAAAATACATGGGTTGTGCAGATACGCTGTGTAGCCACACCCATCACTAGGTCTTATTTTCAGGGTAGGGCTTATATTGTGCAAATGCTTAGAAATCTTGCTAGGGCTTATTTTATGGGTAGGTCTTATTTTCAGGGAAACACGGTATTACTTGCATGTATTTTATATTTGTTTCAGACTATGGAAATGATGTTAGACAAAAAGCTAATTCAAGCAATTTTCTTATTTGAGTTCAAAATGGGTCATAAGGTAGCAGGGACAATTCGCCACATCAACAATGCATTTGGCCCAGGAGCTGCTAATGAACATACAGTGCAGTGGTGGTTCAAGAAGTTTTGCAAAGGGAAGGAGGAGACAAGAGGCTTGAAGATGAAAAGCGAAGTCGCCAACCATCAGAAGTTGACAAACGACCAATTGAGAGCAATCCTTGAAGCTGATCCTCTTACAACTACATGAGAAATTGTCAAAGAACTCAAAGTCAACCATTCTGCATTCAGCATTTGAAGCAAATTGGAAAGGTAAAAAAGCTCAATAAGTGGGTGCCTCATGAGCTGCCCCAAAATCCAAAAAATCATCATTTTGAAGTGTCAACTTCTCTTATTGTATGCAATAACACCTTTTCTTAATTGGATTGTGACATGCAAGGAAAAGTGGATTTGATACAACAACTGGCGCAGACCAGCTCAGTGGTTGGACTGAGTAGAAGCTCCAAAGCTGTTCTCAAGGCCAAACTTGAACCAAATAAAGGCCACCATTTGGTGGTCTGCTGTCTGTCTGATCCACTACAGCTTTCTGAATCCCACTGAAACCATTCCATCTGAGAAGTATGCTCAGCAAATCGACGAGACGCACCAACAACTGCAACACCTAAAGCCAGCATTGGTCAACAGAAAGGGCCCAGTTCTCCACGACAACACCCGACGACATGCGGTCGCACAACCCATGCTTCAGAAGTTGACCAAATTGGACTGCAAAATTTGGCCTCATCTGCCACGTTCACCTGACCTCTCACCAACTGACCACCACTACTTCTTCAATCATCTCGGCAACATTTTGCAGGGAAAACGCTTCCATAACCAGCAGGATGCAGAAAATTCTTTCAAAGAGTTCGTGGAATCCCGAAGCACAGATTTTTACACTACAGGAATAAACAAACTTATTTCTCTTTGGCAAAATGTTGATTGTAATGGTTCCTATCTTGTTTAATAAAGATGTGTTTGAACCTAGTTATAATGACTTAAATTCACGGTCCAAAAACCACAGTTACTTTTGCACCGACCTAATATTTTGTATAAATTCTTCCTTTCTCAAATTTAGTGAACTTCATTTTTTTTCCCATTTATCTACATACCTACCAAACATGTATTAATCTTCTATGCATATTCTTGACAGTAGGGTCACATGTATAAGACCCTATTATCAAGAAGCTTACAGTAGAGTCATGGTTCTTACATTAAGAGGATCAGAATTTTGAGGGAAGCATATAAATTTTGGGTTCTGGGAAACTGCCTAGGGTGAGATATTGTCCTCTGATGAAGGCTTTGGCCAACCATGGGTGTCCTGAGAGCCCTGGTGGAGAATGATGGATGAATGCCTGATATGGGAGGAAAACAGAATAAACACATAGATATAGGATAATAAACTTCACTTCCTTCATAACTTTGCTAATGGTAGTCCTGTAAAGAAGAATCATAACTGTGTATTATACCTCACTAGAAAGATTCATCAAGCTCCGTGTTCTGGGCCTTTGAAGAGAAAACTTTCATCACAGTTTCTAAGTCTGGGAAAAGTTTGTCTTAGGTTAGATAAGAGATAATTTGGCCAAAAAAAATGATTTTGTTCTCTCCTTGATTTGCATTTTCTGTGAATCTTAGAAACATAAGGCTTAGCAGGCCGTGGATTAGGGAAACAAAGTGCTTTCATCTCTCAGTAAATAGCTATTTCCTGTAACAAGTCTGATTCCTTCCCCAGATGCTTGGAATTTGCAAGCCTGGTGATTCTATTTCTAAAATTATTTATAATAGACCTCTATTTCCTCATTTCCTTCTCCTTTCTTCCTCTTCCTTGATGAATACACTACTGCTACTGTCTA
>VSMD01136018.1:0-40016 GCA_008750895.1 Mirza zaza | reverse complement strand
GAAGAAGAGAAAGAGAGGGAGAGGAGGAAGAGGAAGAAGACGAGAAGGAATATCACTCCCAAGATAAAAGGATTTCAGTGAAATTGACTTGCCACCAAGTGACTGGCTGTTCTCCCTGAGGGATGATACCATGTCAGGGACTCAGCATTGATCTTTACTGCTGGCAGCTTGAACATTCAACAGTCATGGTAGGGCAGTAGCTAGACATGCCTATGTAAGTGTGTGACCCTGATGATGTGCCAATGCATAGACTCCTTCCATGCCACCATGTTTACTCCATTCATGCATCCATTAAGCCAGAACTTAAGTGACCAATGACAGGCTGGCTGACATCAATTGACTGAGTCGTTTGTCTAGCTCTTCTGTATTGGATGCTCTCTGGGGTGGGCAGTGACATATAATACCAAAGATCTTTGCATTCTGTGCCCATTCTTATACATTTATCTACGTGCCTCTGCCCCAAGTTTCCTTTTCCCTATCCCTAAATGTTTTATTTTCTAGGCCTCCAATCGGTCAGCCAAGCCATTCACCACACCCCATATGTCTATGTAAATTCTAATCTTAAGCCACATTAATTTGCACACAAAGGTAGGTTACCCAATGTTCTTACCCATTTGGAGAATTTCCTCTCACCTCTCTAGTGCAGCTGCTGTCCACTCCTGACTTGCACCAATGTCCTGAACTAACCGGTTCATGAACCAAGTTCAAGCATTTTCCCACTCCTTCAGATGGCCATAAGGCAAACCTATGCAGCCATAAGTGTGAGATAAGGGAAAGTACTTATGTAACAGTGATAGTCTGATGATGCTGACACCTTGATCTTGGACTTCTAGCCTCCACAACCATGAGAAAATAAATTTTGCTTGTTTAGGCCACCCAGCCACAATAGTCCCAGAAAACTAATACAGTCCCTTTTCCTCCATTATCAGGCCCAGCATCTCCCTGTCCAGGTGATGTTGTGACTTAACTCTAGTTATTGGCCTAGTGGCAAGTGGGGGAGGTGGGGCTGATCTTGAAAGGTCTCATGTCCTGCAGTGGGGAGGCCTCTGCATCAACTTCAAGCAAGGCAGGAGCACTAGCTCTAGGGAAGAAGGGGCTGCTTCTCTAGGTTCAGAGAGTTCAGTGAACTTTGGAAATTAAACATTTTGGGGTGCATGAACCCAGATATCCCCATCCCATGTGTCAAGATCCCACTCTTTCCTAACTGGCTCTCTATTCTTTGCATAGCCAGCTTGCAACAGTGAGAATTTAATCTTCTTTGAGGCTCTGAAACTCTTATGATTAAGTCTAGGACCTAGTCTTCAGTTCATCCTGCTTTCCAGTTGCAGATGAGAGCCTCTTTATTTCTTAACAAGGAAGCCCTTTGGCTTTCATGGTTAGTTTTTAATTGCCAAATTAATGACTCTCAACATTCCATTACATTTCTCTGAAGTATAGAATGAACTTAGTATTAGCCCATTCATATTTCCTCTATGTATCTCAAACACTAGCAAAAATCTATTGCATCTGCTAGAGTGTTTCTTTCCACTAGAAAATATAGTTCACTAGTAGTGAAAATTTTAATAATCTCACTGCAATTGTGCCAGGAACTATATGTGCTATTAATACCACCAGTGTCAATATTCTTATTGCTAGCCTGGAAGTAGGTGAACCAACACCAAAATCCCATTATAGTGATGACTTTCTTGAACCACTCCAGACACTAACTGCTGCAGTTGGACTCCCCAGGAAGCATATTCTGAGATGGAGTTTAATATGCAGGAACTTTGTTAAAAAGTGCTCTTGGCAGCACAATTCACAATTGCAAAGATGTGGAAACAGCCCACGTGCCCATCAATACATGAGTGGATTAATAAAATGTGGTATATGTATACCATGGAGTACTACTCAGCCACAAAAAACAATGGTGATCTAGCACCTCTTGTATTATCCTGGATGGAGCTGGAGCCCCTTCTACTAAGTGAAGTATCACAATAATGAAAAAATAAGCACCATATGTACTCACCATTAAATTGGTATTAACTGACTTAACTGACCAACACTTAAGTGCACATACAGTAGTAACATTCATCGGGTGTCAGGCAGATGGGAGGGAGGAGGAGGGGATGGGTATATGCACACATAGTGAGTGCAATGCGTACTGTCTGGGGGATGGACACACTTAAAGGTCTGACTCGGGTCAGACAAAGGCAATACATGTAACCTAAACATTTGTACCCCCATAATATACTGAAATAAAAAAATAAAAAAATTTTAAAAAGTGCTCTAAGGATCAATACCTGTGGAAAGGAAGGGACAGAAACAGAGCAAAGGGAGAAGTTGAGCTATAATCTAGTTTCAACAAAGGCCTCTGCAGCTTCTCTAGGAAGCTCTGAAGCTTGAATGACCCTTCAGAATTGTCCCAAGTTGAGAAAAGAGAACGGTGCCTTTATACCTCTGCAACAACCAGTGATTGCATATAGTCTACCCCAGAAAGGGAGTGAAACCTTGGCCAGGCAGCCCTTTTCAGCCAAGGCATTTTCCAGAAAGGGCTGACAGCTGAGCTCTCTCTGCCAGCAGCACTTTTAGCAGCTGGGGGATTACGTCTCTCATTCCTTAAAGATATCTGAGTGGCACATTACAGAATTAACTATATGCCACCAATCTGACATAGTTAGGTCCATTTGTTTGTTAATATTCAGGGATTGCTTTTTTTTTCTCTTTTGATTAAACTTCATTTTTAAATTGTTAAAGACATTAAAATAAAATGCCTTTATTTTATTAAAATAAAAAATAAATGTTAAATAAATAAGATTTTATTTAAATAAAAATAGATTTTGCTTAAGTAAACTTTTTAATTATTGAGAATATTTAATAGGCTGGCCATGGTGGCTCATGCCTGTAATCCTAGCACTTTGGGAGAACAAAGAAGGATCATTTGAGGCCAGGTGTTTGAGACTAGCCTGAGCAAAATAGTGAGACCCTATCTCTACAGAAAATTTTTTTAAATGAGCCTGATGTGGTGGTGCAGGCCTGTAGTCCCAGCTACTAGGGAGGCTGAGGTGGGAGGATTGCTTGAGCTCAGGAGTTTGAGATTGCAGTGAGCTATAATCACACCACTGTACTCCAACCCTCACAACAGTTCGAGACCCTGTCTCGAAATAAAGACAAAAGAAAAAGAAAGAATGAAGGAAGAAAGGAAGGAAGGAGGGAAGGAAGGAAGGAAGGAAGGAAGGAAGGAAGGAAGGAAGGAAGGAAGGAAGGAAGGAAGGAAGGAAGGAAGGAAACATTTAATAAATAAAAATGTAAAATCCAATACTTTCAAAGAAAGCTGGCTTCCTTCCCTAATGTTTCTACCCTAGTCCCTCTTTTCCCCTGTAGGTAACCATTTTTATTGACATCCCATTTATCTTTCCATCTTTAAATATATAAATAAAATTTTAAAATATAAATAAATATATATGCACATATATACACTCACACATTATATTTCTCCCCTTTCTTAATCAAAGTTAGCATGCTATAAACGTGGTTCATTTGGTTTGCATTACTTAACAATATGTCTAAAGAACACACCACGTAAATACTAATATAAAGAGATCGTTCTCATTTCTTTTTATAGCTGCATACTCCTCATTATGTGAATATCCCATAGTTTTTTAATCAGTCACCTACTGAGAGGCTTTTGGATACTTTCCATTTTTTGCTATCACAAAGAATCTTGCAGTGAATAACCTTGTGCATAACTTGTTATTTTTGCCATTTTTTTTGGCAAATATTTCCTTAGGATAATGGAATTGTTGAGTCAAAGGGTAAATGCAAATGTAATTTTGCTAGATCTTGCCAAATCCTCCTCCATAGGAGCTTTATTATTTTTCACACACACTGGCCACAAATGAGAGTTTCTCATTTCCCACAGTCATGTCAACAAAGCAGTTTGCCCACTTTTGGACTTTTACCTGCTGGATAGGTGATAAATGGGTCTCAATATAGCCACAATTTGCATTTATTTTATTATGAGAAACATTGAACATATTTTCAAATGATTAAGGGCATTTTCTTTTTCTGTAAACTGGCTGTGAATATATTTTGCCCACTTATCTATATTATTTGTTTTTTCTCCATTGTTAGAAGTCATTTATATGTTACATTATGAACTGTTTATGATATATATTGCAAATATTTTTTTCTAATTATCATTTGTTTTTTACTGCATTCGTCTTTGTGCCATGGAACATTTTTATGCAATCAAATTTATCAGTCTTTTTCCTTCTAGATTTTGAGTCATAGTCAGAGAAGTGTTTCTCCACTCTTCATAAAGAAATTCACCCATTTTATACTATTTTTATGCTTCCATTATTACATTTATATTTCTGATACATTTGGTTGGTGTGAGTTATAAAGACCCAGCCTCCTTACTCCAACTTCTGACAACTCTGAAGGACAATTCCAGCCTCAGCTCTTCCCCTAGGGTCTACAGAGGCCTTTGCTGAGACGACAATGGAGTCCAACCCCTTGTATGGAGAAAGAAATGAATCCAATTTCATCTTTTTTCATAGTTGTAGCAGAATAATTTTTTAAACAGTCCCTATTTCCCCCCCACCGATTTGAGATATTACCTTTATCACATACTATATTTCCATATGTTCTTAGATCTATTTCTGGATTTCCTACTCTGCTCTATGTGTCTGTCTGTTCATATGCCAAAACTACAGTTTTAATCATAGAGGTTTTATAACATGTTTTATTAATATCCCTTAGGGTTAGCCTCCCCTTTGCTGCTTCTATTTTTAAGCTATTTTGGGGTATTCTTATTTGTCTGTTCTTCCATATGATCTTTATCATCAATTTATCTAGTTCTGTAAAAACTCTGATGTTGATTTTATTTGGTGCTGTGGTAAATGATGGATGGTGTCCTCTCCAAAATTCATATTGAAACTTAATCCCCAATGCAACATTATTAAGAGGTGTGGCTTTTGGAAGGTGATAAATCCATGAAAGCTCCACCTTCATGAATGGGATTAGCTTCTTATAAGAGGCTCATGGTTGAAGGGAGCTCTCTCCTGCCCTTCTGCCACATGAAGACACAGCATTCATCTCCTCTGGAGGACTCAGCAAGGCAACATCTTGGAAGCAGAAAACAGCCCTTGTTACTGAGCTGGGGGCTGCTGCCCAACATGCATAGAAGCCAATACTATGGCACTGGCTTTTGAGAAAAGAAAGGCTTTATTTTGAGGCTGATGAGCAAGGAGACAAGAGGCCCAGCTCAAATCTGTCTCCCTGATTTAGCGTCTGGGGCAAGTTTAAAGAATTGGAGCGCAAGGAAAAACATTAGGAATGTTGGTGTGGCAGAGTCTGATTGGAGAACTTTAAATTTTGACCATTTATGGTAAGGTGTGTTGAGGCCGATTTTAGCACCAGATTTCCCTAACCAACAGACCCCTCGCTTCTGAAAGGGATCTGGCATTCAGGTTCCAGTTATGTCCTGGTCTTTTCTTGGCTCTGTGGGAAGGAAATATTGGTTCTGGATGTTGTTAGAGGTCAAAGCTTTTTCACTGCACATATCTAGGCTACATGACTTACTGTTTTGGCTCTGATATACCTGCAAGATAACTTGACTTTCTGTTATCAACAAAGTAAGACCAGTTTGGGCTGGTCCTGTGGTTACACCCTCATCAGACACTGCCTGCTGGCACCTTGATTTTGGACCTCTCTGCCTTCAGAACTTTGAGAAAATAAATTTCTATTCTTTATATATTTCCTTGTCTAAGGGATTTTGTTAAAGCAGCATGAGTGGACTAAGACACTGGACTGCATTAAATTTATAGATTAATTTATGGGGCACTATTAATCTTTATAAAAATGAGTCATCTTATGCGATAATGTGGAATGTCTTTGTTTCTGTTCAAATCTACTTTTGCTTTTTTCAGGAGTGTTTTATAGTTTTTCTCATACAGATTTCATATAACTAATAACTCTTGCCTGAGAAGTTGTAAAGGATTTAGATTCCATTTCACGGATGAGAAAACTGAGGACCTGACTGGCCAAGTGATTGTTTGAGATCACAGGGTTAGCACTGGGACCTGGGTCATCTAGCTCCCATCATGGTGTTCCCCACTATGTCACCCTATAATTTCTATAGCAGCATCAAGGAGACTAGGAAAATGCTTTGTCATTGTCTGATTTGTGCTCACTCTTCCTGCTCTGTTCCTGAACTTTCCAAAACACTTTCCATTTTCACTGTTTGTGTCATGCCATTGTTCCCAATGCATTGTTGCCAAGCTGTCCCTGACTCTCTGGCTTTAGGGTCTTTGCCTGGAACATTCCTCCTTCCCTTCCAACTCTTCTACCTTGTAAATCCCATCATAGTTTACATCCCTATCTAAGAGCCACTTCCTTAAGGAAGTCTTTTGTGTTAGTTATCTACTGCTGCATGACAAATTACCCAAATTAGTAGTTTAGAAAAAACAAATATATAACAATGTTTGTGGGTCATAAATTCCAGCAAGGCTAGTTAGGTGCTTCTGCCTCCTGGTCTTTCATGAAGTTTTAGTCAAACTATCAGAAAAGTCTGCAATTTCATCAGGAGGCTCAACTGAGAGAAGATTCACTTCTATGCTTACTCATGTTGTTGGTGGCAGGACTCAGTTTTTCATAATCTATTACACTGAGAGCTTCAGTTCCTCTCTGTTGGCCCAAGGCCTCTCTCAATTCCTTGCCATACAAGCCTCTCCACAGGGCAGTTCACAACATGGTAGGTGACTTCCTCAGAGAAAGCAAGTGAGAGATGACATCTGAGACAGAAACCACAGTCCTTTTATAACCTAATCTTGGAATTACTATTCTATTACTTTTGCCATATTCCATTTGGTAGTCAGTAGGTCCAGCCCACACTCAGAGGAGGGGATTACATAAGGATAAGAATACCACGAGGCAGAGAACACTGAGGGCCATCTCAAAGGCTGTCCACCACACTTCCCTTACCCTCTATATTAGATCTGGGCAGCCAACAAGATGTTTTCTCAGCACCCTGTGGGTCACTTTCAATTATCTCAATTATAATTCAACAATTAATTGTGTAATTCATGGTTTAATTTTATAATGTATGTCTCCTCAAGAATGAAAATTCTCAGCCTTAGCAACATAGTGAGACCCCATCTCTACAAAAAATTTAAAAATTAGCCTGCCATAGTGCCATGTGCCTGTAGTCCCAGCTACTCAGGAGGCTGAGGCAGGAGGATCACTTGAGCCCAGAAGTTTGAGGTTGCTGTGAGCTATGATGACACCACTGCACTGTAATACAGGAAACAGCAAGATCCTGTCAAAATAAAGAAATGTTGAAAGAAAGAAGAGAAAGAGAGAGAGAAAGAGACAGAAAATAAAGAAATAAAGAGAAAGAAAGAAAAGAAAAGAAAGAAAGAAAATAAATTTCATAAAACAAGGGGCCCTGTGCATCTTGTTTACTACTATTAATACTAAACCTTGGGTCCAAGCCCAGTGTTTTATACATGGCAAACAAGATATAATTTCTGATTGAAAGACTAAGCTAAGCTCAGCAATCCCTGAAGAACTGTTTGTTGCCACTGCTTCACATCCAATCCAGGTTAAATCTATTTTAGGTATATTTTCAGCTAGAAATTCAGGCTCCCCAAGGACATAGTCTTACTACAGTGTCAGACATACTGTAATTATTGCAAATGCCAAGTTTACCATATGCATATTTCTAAATGGAGTCCTCTAAGCCTTGACATAAATAGAAAGGGTTGGTTCACATTGAACTGCTCCACTTCAAAAGGAAATACAGTAGCAGAAGCATAAACCAGATTGCAGTGGGTTGGGGAGTGAATCATAGATTTACAAAAATAGGAGAGACTGTTCTTATCCTGGCCAGGAGTTTAAAATCATTCTTTGGTTAGCAGCATTTCTTAACATTTTTATGCTTTCCTATATTTTATACCAACCTGTCTAAGGGTCATTTTGAAGATATCTTTTACAGCAGATAATTCACAGATGGGAAATCTGAATGCCACCTTCACACATGAAAAGATGGTTCAAGATGTGGTGTCACACACCTGTAGTCCCAATTACTCAGGACTGAAGTAGGAGGATCACTTGAGCCTGGGAGTTCCCATCCAGCCTGGGCAACATAGCAAGACCCCATCTCTAAAAAAATTTTTTTAAAGATGTTTCAATAGTAATCAGTGAAATATACATCTAAACCACAGCAAATTACCATTTTATACCCCTCAGATTGGCAAAAACAAATTTAAAGTTGGAAAACACAAGTGTGATAATGATATAGACCAAAAAGAACCCTCAAACACTTCTGATGGGAGGGGCAACATAGCACTGTGTCTGAAAGCACAGAGTCTAGAGCCATTGTTCATGGCTCCTGAAGGACCTGAAACCAGTCCTTGCTGTGCCTCTTAAATAACTGTGTGACTTTGGGCAAGATACAAAATGTCTTGGTGCCATCTGTAAAATTGGAATGGTGATAATAGAACCTACCTTGCAAAGACTAGTGTGAGTATTGATGAGTTAACATAACATGCTATATAAGTATTTCCTGGTATTATTAAAATGGGATAATTACTTAAGAGAGCAATTTAACTAGTTGAAACTGTGCATAGCATACAATCTAGCAATTTTACTCCTAGGTGCATACCCTACAGAAACTTTTAGGTGTACACCAGGAGGCATATGCAAAAATTTACATTGTAGCATTGTTTGTAATGGAGAAAACTGGAAACAGTAAAAATATCTGTAGGACAATCAATTTTTTAAAAAATCTGTGATATAGTCATACAATGGAATGATATACAGTAGTGAAAAGAAATAAATCAGTACAGTGGTTCTCAAACTTTAATGAGCATTGTAATCACTGGAGAACTTATTTGAACACAGATTACTGGACCCTAACACCACAGCTCCTGGTTCGATGGGTCTGTGGTGGGACCCAAGGATTCGCATTTCCCAACCGATACTCACATTGACACTGCCGGTCTAGGACCACAATTTAAGAATCACTGAATTGGATGTTCCTTGATCAACATCGACAAATCTTCAAAATAGAACATCGACTGGAAAAACAATTTGCAAAAAAAAGGCATACATTTTTTAAACCATTTATGTAAAGTTTTAAAATGTGGAAAAAAAATTTTACTACATGTGTCCATATCACATGTATACATGCAGCAAAAATTTGACCAAGATCACAAAGCTAGTTTAGCCACAAGACTAAGATTTGAACCTATGGGTGTCTGGATCTAAAGGGCATGCAGTTTCTACTACGAGCTAATTAACAAGAGTTATCCTTGCCCTTCAGAAACAACTGGACACACCTGTGTGAATTCTATGTAAAGAACAGCTAAAGAAAATCTGGTTAAATTAATGCTTAGTCTAGTTTAGTTATCAAGAAATCAGCAACAGTCTTTCATTGATATTCCTGAGATTGTAACCCTCACCATACACGTGTATCACTTGTTTCTTTTCTAAATATATAGTAAAAATCAGGTGGCTGTGTGCTATGGCACAATCTGGAGCAAAAGATAAGTTGAAAAATGCACTCTGTCCACCCCCCACCCTCCCATACCAAAGACAGTCCACAGAAATGTTTGGTGAAGTGTCTGGGGTGAATACTAAGTAGAAAGGGCAAGCTGGTACAGCCTTAGAATCCTGGATAAGACCCTGGTGTCTTGAAAGCTGGACTGTGGGAATCTGAAAGGTCAGCTCTATTTCTGATTTGTCTGTGTATCCTCTCAGCACCTTGCACATAATAGGGACCCAATAGATATAAGTCGACCCCATGTGTGCATGCATCCATAATTCATTCCACAATTAGAAACAACATTTTGCCGAATGGAGATCTAACAGCTACAGATAAATCAAAATTCCTAGTTTTCTGTGACTACTCCTATCTTTGTATTGCCTTTGCTGGGTAAAACAGAAAAGAGAAGGCTACAGTATTCAAATACTGCAAATTCAGCAGTGAACTCTCAAAGCAGTCACTCTCCCGGTACTAAGAACAGGAAACAAGGAACAGGAAGTCTTTGACATTATCCAAACCCCCAGCAAAGGGCGCGGCTACTTCCGGAGCTGCACCGGAACCTCTTGGCGGAATATGCGGGTTCCAGCGGGAACGATTTACGAATAGGACTACTTCCTGCTTCTGGACGGGGGCGGGCGAAGGGAAAGGAAATAGCTGTAGGAGCGGCATCCTGCCTTCGCTAGGGGTGGTGGAGGAGGAGGCAGAGGAGAGGAGGGCGGAGGAGGTAGAGGAGGCTGCCGCAGAGAAGAAAGTGTCAGAGCCGGTAAGTGAGCCGCCGTAGAGCAGCGCCCCTAGGCTCGCTTTGCAAATCTGTGGTCCCAAGTTTCCGAGCTGCGCGGTGGCTTCGGGGCAGTGCTTCGTCGGTTGCCTGTCAGTCGGCGCTGAAAAGAGACTGTTGGGGTACAGGGGCCGGGCCTCGAGGGGCGCCAGACTGCGCGCCTTCGCTGGCTGACAGCCCTGTCCCGGAGCCAGGGGAGGCGCTGGGCTGTCCTGCCTGGGGGTGCTGGGGTTCCGCACCCTGGACAGCTTTCCCAGTGTTTGGAATTGGAGGAAAGAAGGAAGTACTGTATGTCCCACTTAACCCCTAGAACCTGGCAAGATCCTGTCGAAGTGAGTAGTGAACATTGTTTCGGGGACTAAGGGAAGGGCTTGTAAAGAGTGTTAGTCCAGAGCCATGCTTCCCCTGCCCTGTTCAAGCTACCCAGGTTGTCGGAAGTGGAGTTGTTTGGTTTTAAAGGCAAATGCCTCCTGCTCTCATCACTTTTGGACAAGTTAACAGCCATCAGATCCGTTGTTAAACCCGCGTATTCCCTAGCCAATCTAGCAGATTGGTACTCCTGTGATATCTGGTGGGTATCTGGTGATTGTTCTGTAGACATACTTGATGGTGATATGAAAGTTAAATATCTCCAAGCACTTTTTGGAGAGAGGCAAGACTGACTTAGCAATCGAGACTGCTTAGCGCACTTTCCCTCACTTTCCCATGTAATCATTTGAGCATGCAGAGTAAGATTGTCATCTTAAAGGTACTAGATTCAGTTATGATTGTGCATCTGCAAAAGGCCTGTGGTATAATAGGATATAAAATTCTTGATAACTGACGAAATGCGTGAACTGACTATGTATATGGTTGTTGAATAGATCGGAAATAGCTTTTATAAAGTTACTGCTTTTCTGTTGTCTTAGGTCCGGCTTTAGAGTGTTGTGAAGGGAACTTTTCATGGTGCATGGAAGGAAAGCCAATGCGCAGGTAGGCATTTAGGAAGAAAACCGTTGGTTTCACTGATTGAAATTCAGAATGTAATATTCAAGGCTTCATTTAAATTTTAAAAAGATTTTCAAATCTTACAAAATTCTTCTTGGAACAAATGATTCTTGTTCTAAAATAAATCAAAACTAATATCAGGAAGTAACAGCTTTTTAATAGAGTAAAATCTAGAAGTTAAATTTCTAAAGAGTGCTGCAGGTTTTAAGGTAGTGCTTAACACTTAAATTTTCCTTTTTGCATGGTATTTTTGTGATAAATAATCATTAAGTACTATGATACTATATGAGTTTATTATAATCTTCAATTCCCTACACAATGTAGAGGGTTCTGTTGCCATGTAAGAATAATAATTATTTATAATACACTGTACCGAATCCCCAATTATGATTTTGGTTATTTCATTGATGTTCAATAATGCATTTGTTCCGTTAATTAAAATACCTGCATTGCAGAGAAGATTGTATAAAGACTAAAAAAAATATATTAAAGATAGTAACTTAGTCCATAGAAAAATTGAACAAATTTTTCTATTTTTATTGGGAAAATATAGACAACATAGACCCTCCCAACCCTAGAATTTAGTAATGCTTTTTCTTAATCTCTTCTAACAAATGATACTAGACTCTTTATTGAAACTAAGTCAGCCAAGTTCTATTTCTTCATTTTTTAAGCTCATTTTATATTTATTGAATTGTATTTAATCATTTGTTATTTAACATCAAAGAACTCTTACAGACCATTTTAAGAGAAAAAACGTTTTCTAATGTGGATATGACTTAGAACTAGGAGCGAGACCAGAATGTGTATCTTTTTCCAAATCTGTTGTTGATTTATCAATTGACCTTGAGCTATTGACCTTCTCTGTACCCCAGTTTACTTCTGACTGTGATACTGGGAATTTGTGAGTGTCTGCAAGTGGTTTGAGATCTCCAAATGAAAACATGTTGTCAAGGTGATAAATACCATTATCTTATTTATATTTTACTCTGTAGTAGGAATAATATTTGAAAAGTACACGAAGAAATTAGGAACATACATTAAATGCTTCATCACTTTAACTTCTAACATGATTGCAAAAGCCACTGATTGCTTCTCATCCTCAGCTACCATAAATGTCATATCTTATGTAATTGCTAAAATAAGAGCTTATTATTTTTTTAAAAGAAAGGCAGAGTGTGGGAATGTTTGGGTTTATCAGTAATTTCTATATAAAATATTTGCACAATCTTTCACACCTTCTTTTGTTCTTGCTTTATTATATAATACTGTCAGTTATTTAAAATCATGCTGGATAATTCTAGTGCCATTACTTGTTAAGTTACAGTTCTTTCTTCAGCACTATCACTTGGCGAGAGCCTGGCCTACCCATTGCTCTGTCATCTTAATTTTACCTGCTGCTTACATTAAGTCATGGTCACAACTTCCTACCTTTTTCTTGTTGAGCTGTCATTTTTGCTGCTGCAACGCAGAAGGCAGTCTCTGTAATATTGGCTTTGTACTCAGTTGCTATTACAGAAGCTTTAGGTGAGAAATAACTCTTTATGTTGAGATTATGTGAATACATGTTCATTCTCCCTGCTAGATTGTGAGCTCTGAGTCACATATATCTTCATATGTTTGCATCCTTAGCACCTAATGATTACTGAATAATTGTTTGAATGACTGAACAGTTTCTGCAGACTTTTCCCCTGGATAAAAAAAAAACAAAAATGATTCAATATTTTTGTTAAAGGTATTCTAATTCTTAATTATAAACTTTTATGAAATCAGTTGACATTTTATTAGTAAAGTTTTGTTACCCTTATTTATTTATATAACTATTATGTTACCCTTATTTATTTATATAACTATTATGTGTACATGATGCAAAATTTAAAAGATACAATAACATATTCAATTAGAAATAAGTCTTCCTGTGCTGACCCCAGCTCCCAGACGTCCTCTGTATAGGCAAGCACTATAAGTAGTTTCTTATGCATTTCTTCAGAGGCATTGTAATGCACATATAAGCATATATAGGATATCTTCTCACGTGGCTTGATTATCACATACATTACAAACTATAATAAATAATTAATATAAAATATAACACCAAAATCAGCCCCCAACAATCTTCCCTTTTTAAAAAACACTAATGTCAGCATATCATGCACATTCTTCTTTTTCTTTCTTTATTCACTTCACAAAGTATTTTGTAGATAGCAGCAAATAAATATAGACCTTTATTTTATTTAATAGTTATATAGCATTCCATTATCTATCTGTATGCACTATAGTTAACCAGTCCCTTTTGAGAGACATTTAAGTTATTTCAGCTATTTTGTTCTTACAACCAGTTCTGCAATGAATACCTTTGTAAGTAGTTTTTACCCAAATGTGTAAGTGTAGAATAAATTCTTAGATGGAGAATTGCCCAGTAAAAGAGTATGTATATTTTTAAATTTTGGTACATATTGACAAATTTTCCTCCTTAGTGGTCATACCAGTCTACAATCTCACCAGCAATATGGTTGATTTCCAAGATATTATTTTTTAAGCATTTACTTTTTTAATCATTTCAAGATACTAAAACATTTTGTAATATAATTGTTCCATCTTTCCTTAAATATATAAATAGGAAACTAAGCCTGATTTTATTAGAAATGGGTTTATTCACATTTATACAGTACCTCCTCTATGCCTATATGTTCCATGTATACAGATGAGGTGATGGAAACATATAATACAACATGAACAGAAATTTAATAGCAATGTAAACCTAGAGGAGGGAACTTCTGATCTATGGAAATGGGGAGAGTGTCACAGAGATGGTGATATTTGAGCTAGGTCTTCTAAAAAGGATAAGAATTTATTTATAAAGAAGGGAGTTTATTGAGGACATATAAACAGGAGGAACAGCTTGTGCAAATAATAATAAGACCCAGAAGTGTCTGATAGGTACAGAATGGTGAGTATATCTGGAGTATAAGGTATATGAGGGAAGAAGGGGAAACAGGAAAAAACATGGAAAACGAGTCTGCAACCATGGGAAAGAGTTATCCTTCAGGTATTTAAGAGCAAATGGACATTGTTATAGAGATTATATTTGTTCTTTGGGTTGGTTTGTAGGCACATAGAGGATGGACTGGAAAGAAATAATGACAAATGAATTTAAAGAAGTTGTGGTAGTTTAGATGAAAGATGATGTGGACCTGAAGTAGATGGCAGTGGGGATTGGGAGAAGAGGGTGGAATTGAGAGTTTGTTTAATAGTAAAAATCAAAAGGATTTGGTGAACCTGCAGTGAGGAAAGGGTAATATTATAAATGACTTCAGGCCGGGCGTGGTGGCTCATACCTGTAATCCTAGCACTCTGGGAGGCCAAGGCAGGCGGATTGCTTGAGGTCAAGAGTTTGAAACCAGCCTGAGCAAGAGCAAGACCCCATCTCTACTATAAAAAGAAAGAAATTAATTGGCCAACTAGTATATATAGAAAAAATTAGCCAGGCATGGTGGCGCATGCCTGTAGTCCCAGCTACTCGGGAGGCTGAGGCAGTAGGATTGCTTGAGCCCAGGAGTTTGAGGTTGCTGTGAGCTAGGCTGACGCCATGGCACTCACTCCAGCCTGGGTGACAAAGCGAGACTCTGTCTCAAAAAAAAAAAAGACTTCAAACTTGGGAAATCAGGTGCTGTCATGATGAGATAAAAAATACAGGAAGATGAACAGGTTTCAGAAAGCTAAGAATAGAGTCTGTTTCCTACACTTTAAGATTATTATGTTTAGGACACAGGTAGACATATGCAGCATGTAATTGGAATATGGGTCTGAGGCAGAAGAAAGATTTGGGCGGAAATAAAAAAAATTCTGAATCATCAATATGCAGAAGGTTCTTCAAGCTGTAGGATAAAGGAGGGTAGAACAGAAAAGAAGAATGCCAAGGACAGAACCCTTGAGAGTACCAGAGGTGTTTAAGTGGGGCCTAAGAGGAAGACCCAGGAAAGTTCTAAAATGGGTAAGAAGCTTTGGGTGCTTTGGGTCTTTTTTTTTTTATATAATTTTAGCGTATTATGGGGGTACAAGTGTTAAGGTTATGTATATTACCTATGCCCCCCCTTAAGTCAGAGCTTCAAGCATGACCATCCCCCAAACGTTGCACATCTCACTCATTGTGTTTGTATATACCCATCCACTCCTCCCCGCTCTGGGTCTTATTTTATTTGATTGTATCTAGAGTTTTTATTGATCATATTTTACTCACAGTGAAGGTCAGATGAGATACTCCTTGAGTTCGATTCAAAAGACAAAAAAAAATTCATTCAGATCTCATATCTTTGAAATTTCTGATTTATTCTATTCAATCTAAAATGTATGCTTAAGGTGCTCCCCTCGATTTCTCAGTGGTTGGTCCCTCCCTACCCCGCACTCCCACTCAGCTTTCCCCCCAAAAAATAAAAATAAATAAATTAAAATAATAAAAATGTATGCTTAAAAATAGTAGTAGAAGATATACCTGCTGATTTAACTGTTCCCTGGTGTGGCATGCACAATAGGTTGGCTTGCACAGCGCCTCTTCTTCCTTTTCTCATGCTATTATAGACATAAGAAAATTAAATACTCTACTTGATTTCTTAGTCATCTTTGCATTTGGGAATGGCTGTGTGACACGGTGCTGCCAATGAGATGTCAGCAGAAGTTGCCGAAGGTTATTCTAGGAAGGCTTTTACTTCCTGACATAAAGGGAGACCAGCTTGCGTGCATGGCTATGATGTTGCCTTGATCACTGGACCAAGGCACCTAATGCTTACATTCATTTCATCTAATAAGCAGTGATATCTTGGGGCTAAAACATTCTTGACCTCTTTGCAGAAAAGGAGGTTAACAGCCTGGCTTTCTGGTTTGGAATCAGGTATGAAATATAGTGCCTAATGGGTCCCCTTCTAGTAGGCAGAACTGGCACTTTGAGATGTTATTTCTGTTTTGAGGGTTTGTATGCCCAAATCTCTAGTTCTCTCTATTCAAGTGTGTTTAGGACTACAAACAACAATCAGCTCAAATGAACCTGTTTTTAAGGGCAGGCTGTTAATTTCCAAATTAAAACAAGACTTTGGAAGTATAAGAGTAGAGGTATTCATTTACACAGGGAGCAAAATTCCAGACTAAGGAAAGATTCTGCAGGTCTTTGGACTAAGAGATAAAACTTGATTATAAATGCCTTTGAATCAAAGAGTATGTTTCCTAAGTTTCTCATTATACTTGATTTTCACATTATCTTAGCCACTTACAGAAAATTTTTCTTTTCCTCAATTAAGACTATTTTAGAGTAATAGATATGAAGAATGTGTGACTTGATAACTGAAATTTGAAATTGACTCACTTGAGTGGGTAGAAATGTTATTTATTTAGGGAGGTGTCAGAAATTCTAACATTCCTTTGGTAAACTTGAAGTCTATTTAAGATATTTGATTTGTTTTTTGATTTATGCTTACTGCATACACCTGATTTGATTATTGTCCTTACTATCATGAGATATTAATATTCGTAGAAATAACCCATCCATTTACCTAGCCTACATTTCTTTGACTTCCTAAATTTCTGTGACCCACCTTCACTCTTTTAGCATTCACTCTTACTCAGAAAAACTCTCTCTGAAATCGTAACTTGTTCTCTGACTGTAACCTCTTGAATATCCACTATATCTATTCTTTGACTTCGTCAAAATCATCATGCCTTTGCCCTTTCTGTTTTCACCCAATTCACATCCTCACACACTGTAATCATTTTCTAGCTATCACTCACTCCTTAGTTTATCTGTGGTGGTTCCCAACTCTAGATTAATCCAAGTATTTATATTATCGGATCTGGGGTGTTGAGTACTACTGGATAAAACTAGCCACAGGGAGTTCATTCTACTGCATTCACGGTCTTTAATATCATTTGGGCCAACAGTCTTATCCAACAATATTTCTATGAGTCCCTAGTCAGTGCTTACTCATTCCCTACATCAACTTTTTCACATCCTTACTCATACTTCTCATGATCCTGTCACCACTCCTTTCACGAGCAGCAAATGACGTGCTCCCCAACTTCTCAACTTTACATAACGAAAAAGACCATGAGGTATGAATTTTCCCAATTTCCTGATGCCTCTTTACTCTAAAATAAATGTACCTATTTTCATATTATCTCCCCTTCCACCACCTTCCTCTGATCTCCTATGGTGAGCTCTTCCTTTTGTGTAAGATGGATTCCTCCTGTATTTTGGTTCTATACACCCCCACTCCTCAAGGAGCACCCCCTTGCTCCATCATTTATTTATATTTTAAAACTTCTTTTGCTTCTTTGCATCACTATATAGTCATTGTCCAGTCTCTCCCCTCTTTAAGCAAACAGACACAGTACATGTCTCATCTTTTCACAGCCAAGCTTCTTTCTAGAAATACTCCATACACACACTGTCTTTTTTTCACCTTCATTGATTATTGTCATTGAAAATTTCTTTGTTTCCCCCCATCCTCCATAATAACCTCAAGGCTACTGAATACTTGAGAGTTTTACTGAAACTTTGGGGATAATTAAGGAGGTTAAAAAGTTCTGTAGCCATTCATTAACTGTCTTTCTCCCTAGATTGCAACCTGCCACCATTCTTGCTCAGTCTCTCTTTCTCTTCTCTTCTAATTCTCCCTTTCTCCCTAAAACTTTCCCTTTCAAAGTGCTGTTTCTTTATTATACTGAGCAGTTTAATTCTCTTTGTTATAATCAGTTTTAGATATGTCACTGAGATTTACTGAGTTAAGTGAGATTGGGACATTAGTATGGATCTGAATTGAGTGTTATCCAAGTAGAAGCTAGGAATCCTTTATCCATTAACACATGGGTGATGGGAACCATGAGATTAAAGGAGTTCTTCCAGGAACATATATAGAGAGCAGAGATCTGAAGGCAGAACTTTGGAGAATGACCACATTTAAGAGAATTACTTTCTAAGTTTGAAAACCAGACAGTTGATAAGAGTATAGAAATTACCCATTATTAAAAATCAGAATCTATACTGATGCAATAATAAGAGTACAATTTGTTTTTGTTATGGTATGTAGATAAAATATAGCTTACCCACATTGTACTTAGGTGAAATAAAAGTTGTTTATATCTGAGTTCAACACTAACATCTTTATGTACATAATTAAGATTGCAATAATACTACTTTAATTTTAACATGCAATGTCAGTATTGTAGAAATTTTTGAATTGACATTCTATCTTTAATGGTGATTTGTTTTAAAAGAAGCTCGATTTGTACCACTGTTAACCATATGATTTATTCTTTCAGTATCTACTACATACAAGGCACCATTAAGCACTGTGGTTAAAAGCTTTCTTGATTATTTACGTGGGTGGTAAAAATTATCTTTTGACCGCTCAACTTTATGTTTCAGTCTTTAAATTGTCAAGCATAAGCAGTGTTGTTTCTACCAGATGTCAGGAATTATGAACAACATTTGTACACTAGAATTTAGAATCAACTATGGACTGAGGCCAAGCATAGAAAGATTGAACTTCTCAATGTTTTGGAAAAAATAGATTACATTTGGAGAAAAGAAGAACCATGTTCTTCGTTTTCATATTACGCCTTTGTGCAATACATGCCCTTTCTTCTTCCAACTATGTCCTTTTAGATTCTCTTCTTTCCAAGAGACTCCTTCAATACCCTAGTGTTTTATTATACTGTAGTTCTTGTCAATGCTACAGCTTTAGGGATAGCAAACTGATAGTAATACTGTCCCTCTGCAGGCCAGATATTAGACTCTTTCGTTACAGTCATAGATGATTAGTGTCTGAGGGAGACTCACATGAGGCTGTCCTAAAACTCAGTGATCAGAATGCTTGAGTCACCTACTCCCCTTTTAAATAAGATAGTACCTTTGGAAGAATTTTTCATCAGAGGACTGCCTAATGAGTCTAAGATCAGAAATAGAAACATAATGGTCTGGAGCATGGATGTGACATACTTCACTTAAGCTCTGGGAAAACCCACTGTAATATTCCTACTTTACAACAAAATGCATGCCCTGTAGTAGTCTGATAGCTTATACCTATCAGATCTAGGATTTTTCTGAATGATGTTAAACAAATACTTCATAGATTTGGCCTCTCTAAACCACATTTTTTTAAACTTTATTGAGGCACAATTAATATACCAAACAATGCACATATTTAATGTATGCATTTTGATGAGTTTATATATATGTATATACCAATGATGCCATCACCACAAGCAAGATATTAAACATATGTGTCACCTCTAAAAATTCCTGTATCTGAACCACATGTTTTTATCCTGGTTGCCTTTCTGGTTACTCGTGTATCTCCTACTCTAGATAATTAAGTTTGATTCCCTCTTCATATTCCTTTGAATTTTCCATAGTCCATAGCAAAATGCCTTGTACATTAAAAGCAATTCATAAATATTTGTTAAAAGAATTACTGCAATTTTAATTAAGAGGCATAGATTCTCCTTCTTTTCTTTTCCTTCCTTTTCTCTCCCTCCCTTCCTGCCTCCCTCCCTCCCTTCCTCCCTTCCTTCCTTCCTTCCCTCTTTCTTTCTTCCTTTCATTTCCTTTTCCTTTCCAAGACAGGATCTCACTCTCTTGCCCAGGCTAGAGTTCAGTGGTGTCATCATAGCTCACTGCAACTTTGAACTCCTGGTCTTAAGCAATCCTCCCACCTTAGCCTCTCTAAGAGCTGGAATTATAGGCATGAGCCACAACACCTGGCCTCATTTCGTCATTTTCTTATCTTCTGTTTCATTTTTTAATGCTTCTTGTGATGCCATGAATTTTACAACTAAACCTAGCCTCCATTTACAGCACTCTTACTATAAAAATATACACACTTCCAAGCAGCCAACATAAAATTAAACTTTTAGAAAACTACTTATTTGTAAATTGAAGAATGTCTGTTTATAGACTTACATGTTTCTTTTGTAATCATAGTAAAACTTCACTAATTCAGACCAATTTGGTGGGAGAAATTTGATATATGTAATACTTTTAAATGAGGCTTATCGTCATATTTCATATATCTACACCCAAATTAATCTAACAAGATCTTGATCTGGAGGCTCTTTAGCATCCTGCTAAATAAATAATCATCTCACCTGCCATTTTCTTTTTCTCTCCTCTCCTCTCCCTCTCTCCTCTCCTCTTGTCTTCTCTTCTTTTTTTTTTTTTTTTTTGAGACAAGAGTCTCCCTTTGTTGCCCAGATTAGAGTGAGTGCCATGGCATCAGCCTAGCTCACAGCAACCTCAAACTCCTGGGCTCAAGCAATCCTACTGCCTCAGCCTCCCAAGTAGCTGGGACTACAGGCATGTGCCACCATGCCCAGCTAATTTTTTCTATATATATTAGTTGGCCAATTAATTTCTTTCTATTTATAGTAGAGAAGGGTCTCGCTCTTGCTCAGGCTGGTTTGGAACTCCTGACCTTGAGTAATCCGGCCGCCCGGGCCTCCCAGAGTTCTAGGATTACAGGTATGAGCCACCGTGCCCGGCCTACACCTGCCATTTTCTTTACCATTTTAATTTTCATAAACTCTTTTTTTTTTGAGACAGGTTCTCTGTCACCCTGACTAGAGTGCAGTGGCATCATCGCAGCTCACTGCAGCCTCAAACTCCTTGGCTCAAGCTTTAGCCTCCCCTGTAGCTGGGACTATAGGCACGTGCCACCACACCTGACTCATTTTTTCTATTTTTGGTAGAGATGGGGGTCTCGCTCTTGCTGAGGCTGGTCTTGAATTCCTAACCTCAAACAATCCTCCTACCTCAGCCTCCTAAAGTGCTAGGATTACAGGTGTGAACCACCATGCCCAGACCAATTTTCATAAACTCTGAAGAAAGGATTTCTAAGTAAAGATAAGCTTCAGCTAGACTCGCTTAATTATCATTAATTCAAAATTCATCTAAATATTAAAGCATATGAACTTAGGTTAATTTTTAATATGGATAAGAATAACTGAATGTAGATAGTCTTATTACTGTTAGCTACAATTTAAAATGGTTACTATATAGCAAGCACTGAACTGAAAGCTTTTATATGCATTATCCCATTTAGTATTTACCTTAGGCAGTAGATACCCATTTTAGAGCTAAAGAAACCGGGGATTAAGAGGATAAGTAACTTGTCCAGTAATTGTCAGTACTAGGATTTCAACCCAGGTCCTGCTGATTCCAGAGGCCATTTTGATTAGCAATTGCTAGAAAGACTATATAAATATCAAAATTATAACAAAATAGCCATAGTACTCAAGTATCAGAGCTATTGGACTTGGAGGGAAAAAAAAGAAAACTTAAGTAAAACTTCACTGTTATGTAACTTTTTTTTAAACCCGAAGAGGCCTTAGCAACTTTTATGTAACTTTTTAAGTAAAAGTAAAATATTGTAAGACATCTGTGGTTTGACTCAGTCCAACTTATGTAGGGAAGGAAATTTTAACTTTTCATACTCATTCATTTCTCTCTGTGACTGATGTGTAAAATATTTGATTTGATTCTTTGCCTTGTTAGGAACAAACTATTATAATTAACTTCATGGTTATTTGCTGTATTCATTCATTCATTCATTCATTCATTCATTCATTTATTTATTTATTTATGACAGAGTCTCGATTTGTTGCCCAGGCTAGAGTGAGTGCCATGGTGTCAGCCTAGCTCACAGCAACCTCAAACTCCTGGGCTCAAGCAATCCTACTGCCTCAGCCTCCCAAGTAGCTGGGACTACAGGCGTGCACCACCATGCCCGGCTAATTTTATCTATATATATTAGTTGGCCAATTAATTTCTTTCTATTTATAGTAGAAACGGGATCTCGCTCTTGCTCAGGCTGGTTTGGAACTCCTGACCTCAAGCAATCCGCCCGCCTCGGCCTCCCAGAGTGCTAGGATTATAGGCGTGAGCCACTGCGCCCGGCCAATCATGAATGTTCTCAATTGCATCTAGAATAGTGAATCCTTTCCAGAAGGTTTTCAATTGATTTTGCCCATATCCATCAGAGGGATCTTTATCTATAACAGCTATGGCCTTATAAAATATATTTCTTAAATAATAAGACTTGAAAGTCAAAATGACTCCTTGATCAATGGGCTGCAGAATGGATAGTGTGTTAGCAGGTATGGAAACAACATTCAGTTCCTTGTATAGCTCCATCAGAGCTCTTGGGTGACTAGGTGTATTGTCAATGAGCAGTAATATTTTGAAAGGAATCTTATTTTCTGAGGAGTAGATTGCAACAGTGGGCTTAAAATATTCAGTACACCATGCTGTCATCCTGGCTTTGTTGTTCCATTTATAGAGCACAGGCAGAGTAGATTTGGCATAACTTTTTTTTAAGCCTACAGTACCCAGTATTGCCAGGTGGCAGGCAATACTCTCCCATCCAAGTACTAACCAGGCCCAATGCTGCTTGGCTTCCAAGATCAGAAAAGATTGGGCACATTCATGGTGGTATGACTGTAGACTATTTAACATAATTCTTAAGGTCCCTAGGGTTTTCAGAATGGTAAATGAACATTGGCTTTAATTTAAAGTTACAAGCCGCATTAACCCCTTACAAGAAAGTCACCTGTCCTTTGAAGTTTTAAAGCCAGTCATTGACTTCTCTCTAGCTATGAAAGTCCTATATGGCTTCTTCTTCCAAAAGAATGCT
This sequence comes from Mirza zaza, assembly GCA_008750895.1. NCBI lineage: Eukaryota > Metazoa > Chordata > Mammalia > Primates > Cheirogaleidae > Mirza > Mirza zaza. Next base: position 17,047 of record VSMD01136018.1, on the reverse strand, counting down.
GTTTCATCTACATTGAAAATCTGTTGTTTAGAGCAGCCACCTTCATCAGTTATCTTCTGGATGACTTACAGCTTCTACATCAGCACGTACTCTTTCACTTTATACTTTAAACCTCATAAACCAACCTCTCCTAGCTTCCAGCTCTTCTTCTGCACCTTCCTCACCTCTCTCAGCCTTCATAGAATTGAACAGAGTTAATGCCTTGCTCTGGATTAGGCTTTGGTTTAAGGGAATGTTGTGGCTGGTTTGATCTTCTATCCAGACTACTAAAACTTTCTCCACATCAACCATAAAGCTGTTTCCCTTTCTTATCATTCATGTGTTCCCTGGAGGAGCAGATTTAATTTCCTTCAAGAATTTTTTCTTTGCATTCACAACTTGGCAGTTTGGCACAAGAGGCCTACCTTTTGGCCCATCTTGGCTTCCAACGTGCCTTCCTCACTGAGCTTAATCATTTCTAGCTTTTGATTTAAAGAGACATGCAACTCTTCCTTTCACTTGAACACTTAGAGGCCATTGTGGGGGATTATTAATTGACCTAATTTTATTGTTGTGGTCTCAGGGAATAGGAAGACTCGAGGAGGAGAAAGACAGGGCAGAACAGATTGTGGAACAATCAGAACACACACATTTATCGATTAAGTTCACTGTCTTACATGGGTGCAGTTTGTAGCATCCCAGATAATTACAATTGTGACATCTAAAATCATTGATCAGCATGAAAAGTATAATAACAATGAAAAAGTCTGAAATAATGCAAGAATTGCCAAAATGTGATGCAGAGACCCACATGGTGTTGGAGAAAGGATGCCACTGATAGACTTGCTCAATTCGGGGTTGCTACAAACCTTCAATTCATTAAAAAATTCAATATCTGTGAAGTGCAATAAATCAAAGCACAGTAAAACAGGTATGCCTGTACTCAGTTTTCTTCAGTATTATAATCAAAATTTGATTCTAAACGTTCCTGTATTTCAGAGACTAAAGAATCTCTGAATTGTTTGGCTCTCAGCAAGTATCTGTGGTATCACAGTGACACACTACTTAATATAACCTGTGTGTTTGTGGTGGGGGGATTCCTGTGTGGGTTTTTTTTTTTTTTTATTTTTTTACTTCTTTAGAACCATTGTAATTGTGTAATTTTGAGACATAACAAAGATATATATCCTGTTTGGTTAAATGATAAGACTTTTTAAATGAATTATGTATCATTTGGAGTAAAATCTCTTCCCTTGAAAGTTAACCAGAAGTTCTCAAATCCTGAGCAATTGTCATTTTCTGATATAAGAATCTGTCACATAGGCTTCTCCTGGCTTTGAAAAGTATATTATCTGTTTCAAGAAATGTAGCCAAAATTTCCATATGGGGGAGTAACAATTGATCATAGCCTCTCTATCGGGTAGCTGGCAAATGTCTTTGACATCAGCTTTGGATGATTTCCAATTTTCATTAAATATTAAACTATGAAAAGCATGCATCTTAGAATCAAAGAAATATAGTGTTAGATATAAAGTTAATTTTTTGGACCCTCGCCTATTTTCCTTTTGATCTTTTCTTGCAACATGAGCTGTATTTTACATATTTTGTGCTGAACCTTATACAAATTTAAAATAACACCCAGTCAGAATGAGAAACACCAGATGTTTTAGAAAAATAACAAATATCAAGCTTTTGATTAAACCTGATATAGGAATTAAAGTTCATAGATCTGTTTTGTGCAGAGAGAATCATTTACAAATGTTTTGGGGATTTTTTTGGTTTTTGTTTTTTTTTGTTTTGTTTTGAGACAGAGTCTTACTCTGTTGCCCGGGCTAGAGTGTCATGGCATCAGCCTAGCTCACAGCAACCTCAAACTCCTGGGCTCAAGCAATCCTACTGCCTCAGCCTCCCGAGTAGCTGGAACTACAGGCACACACCACCATGCCTGGCTAATTTGTGTGTGTGTGTGTGTGTATGTGTGTGTGTATATATATATATATATTTTTTTTTTTTTTTAAGTTGGTCAATTAATTTCTATTTTTAGTAGAGATGGGGTCTCACTCTTGCTCAGGCTGGTCTCGAACTCCTGACCTCGAGCAATCCTCCCTCCTTGGCCTCCCAGAGTACTAGGATTACAGGTGTGGGCCACCACGCCCGGCCTACAAATGTTTTTTATAAATATTTCTTAATGTTGTAAGAGATGTGGTCCCAGATAATCTGACTACTTCTGGGTTGAAAAAAGAATTGTCATTTATTTTAGGGAAGTGCTCTGACTTGGAATTAATACCACTCATTCGTCAAGAGACTTTAAGGAAGTTTAGGAGTTCTAGAGTTTTTAGAAATGGGGTTCTATGGGGACCTAGTTCTCTCTTTTGGTAATTGCAGATTTCTCTGTCTCTTGACTTCTGAACACTCCAGAGCAGAAGTAAACTTATAATAATATTGTCATCTCTCCATCCCCCCTCAATCCTTTAGGTGTACCAACATTCGACCAGGAGAGTCTGGAATGGATGTAACAAGCCGCTGCACCCTTGGAGACCCCAACAAACTGCCAGAAGGGGTTCCCCAACCTGCCCGCATGCCCTATATCTCTGACAAGCACCCTCGACAAACCTTGGAAGTCATTAACCTTCTGAGAAAGCACCGGGAGCTATGTGATGTGGTGCTAGTTGTGGGCGCTAAGAAGATATACGCCCATCGAGTCATTTTGTCAGCCTGCAGCCCCTACTTCCGAGCTATGTTTACAGGAGAATTGGCAGAAAGCCGTCAGACAGAAGTAGTGATCCGAGACATAGATGAGAGGGCTATGGAACTACTGATTGACTTTGCATATACCTCCCAGATAACTGTGGAGGAGGGCAATGTTCAGACCCTTCTGCCAGCTGCTTGTCTCCTCCAGCTGGCAGAAATACAGGAAGCCTGCTGTGAATTCTTAAAGAGACAATTAGATCCTTCTAACTGCCTGGGCATTCGGGCTTTTGCTGACACACATTCATGTCGCGAGTTGCTAAGGATAGCAGACAAGTTCACTCAACATAACTTCCAAGAGGTGAGTTGCACTTGGTGGTTTGAATGCATTAACAACTTATTTGTCAGGAGAGCAGTGTGGGTTCACAAGCTGATAGCACTTGCCCGAGTATTTACTGCTGATTCTAACTCATAACATCAAAAGAAATAAGTTGTTTTAAACCCTAAACCTGGTTTTTATCTTACAGGCCAGTTTTGTGTTCTGTCTGCAAAAGTTAAGGTTTAGGGCTTGATTCTTCCCAGCCATATTCATAAAAAGCTAATTTATAATCTAAAATATAGTTCATTACCTGACAGGAGGATCTGAGCCTGACAGGATACCTAGTATTAGTCATTTGTGGATTCTTTAGAATAAATTATAAATTAGAGGTTATTTGGTGAACTAATAAGCAGAATAGATGAATTTAGATGGTATCAAAAGGATTTTCATAAAGCCTGCTATTTTTCACATATTCATTTAACAAATATTGGTAAACCTACTATGTTTCAGCCACTGTGCTTGGGAACATAGGCTACAATAGTGAACAAGAAACCTAGACTCTCTGTACTCATGGAGTTTATAATCTAGCAGTGAAGACAGTCATTAAATGCATAATTATATAAATAATTAATTACAGTTCATGGGTGCTACAAAGAAGCAGCCCTGGATGATTTAAGAGTGTACTACAGAGAAATTTAACTTTGGTTTAGAACAGCTCATGCAAAATCCTGAGAGAGACATTGCAAAGGATAAATAGTTTGAAGAACTGGGGGAAAAAAAAAACAGACCTAAAGAACAAGGGGGTAGAGAATGTTACATAATGATTTCACAGAAAGAAGAGGGACAAATTGAAATTGAGATTTAATCTTAAAAGTGATAGAAAACCATTAAAGGGTTTTAACAAAGGAAAAACATGTCTATTTCATACTTTAATATCACCCTCTGTTCACAAGGAAAACCTCCAATGGCTCAAAGATTTAAACAGAGAAAATGAAACCATGAAAATATTAGAATGACATGGAACAATTGCTTTATAATCTTGAAGTAAAAAAGGTCTCTCCAACTAATCTAGAAGATACAGAAGATAAAATTGATAGATTTGACTACACAAAAATCAAAATTTTCTGCATGGCAAAACAAGAATAACAAGATAAAAGTCAAAGACAAACTAGGGGAAAATATTTGCAACTCATCACAGACAAAAAGTTAATCTCTTTAAGTAACCTAGACCAATGAGCTAACAGAAAAATGAGCAGTAAGCAGAAAAGAAATTCAAATTGCACTTAAACATAAAAATCTGCTGAAGTTTATTCAAAATAACTAAAACACGCAATTATACCAAAGTACCATTTTGTCTACAGATTACAAATATCCAGAAGTTTGATTGTACACCCTGTTGTTAAGGCTGTGGGTAAATAAGTACGTTACTAATATGAGTGTAACTTGTATAACCTTTTTGAAAGGAAATTTGGCAGTGTCCATCAAATCACACACTTTTTTGACTCTGCAGTCCCATTTCTGGGAATTTGTACTACAGATACTGGAGAGTGGAACAGTTTGAGGAGGTAAGATCATGGGTTCTGTTTTAGATTAGTTCAGTTTTTGAGACACCTGTGAGATATCTAAGTAGAGATATTGAACAGGGAACTATTTATATAAGTCCGTTCCTTAGAAAAGAGGTTAGGCTGAGATTAAAATTTAGGAGTCATCAACATAGTAATTAAGCTGTGGCCTAATCCTTTTTAAGCAGGATATAACCCAAATGTCATAAAAGAAAAGATTGATAAATTTAATTGCATAAAATTTTATAACTTTTTATAACAAAAGACACCATAAACAAGGTCAACAAATCCGTACTGATGAGATCACTTGTGCGGGAAAGAGAAGAGAAGAGCCCTAAAATTTTTCCAGTATTGAGGGATAATTAGTAAAAGACCAACTGACAAACGTAACTGGAATAAGTAGAGCAGAGACAAGAAGAAAACTAGAAGCATGGGTTCATGAAATGCAAAGGAAGGGATGGATTTTTTAAGAAGAGGGAATATGTGTATATGCTGGAATAAGGAGAAAGTTTCTGATAGTATTAGGTCCATTGGCCTTAAGAAATATTAAAACATTGCAAACATCTTGGTACTAGGGAAGGATCTAAGCAAGATACATACAACTCAAAAGTCATAAAGAAAGAGACTAATAAATTTGATTGCATACATTTTTTTGTTCTTTATAACAACAACAAAAAGCACCATGAACTGAAAAATCAATGTCAAACCCAGAAAACCTATTTGGAGCCTTACATGACAGAAAAAAATGCTAATTCCCATAAAGCTCATACAAATTCAATCAGGAAAAAACATTAAAAACAATAAAAAAAATAGGCAAAGGATATGAATAAGCAATGTGTTAAATGAAGATATTCAGATGGAAAATAAACATATGAAAAGATGCTCGGCCTCATGTATTATTAAAGAAACATGCATCAAAACAAGATACCTATCAGTTTGGAAAAATAATTTTTAAAATTTATTTGAAAAGGCCGGGCGCGGTGGCTCAAGCCTGTAATCCTAGCTCTCTGGGAGGCCGAGGTGGGCGGATCGTTTGAGCTCAGGAGTTCGAGACCAGCCTGAGCAAGAGCGAGACCCCATCTCTACTATAAACAGAAAGAAATTAATTGGCCAACTAATATATAGAGAAAAAATTAGCTGGGCATGGTGGCGCATGCCTGTAGTCCCAGCTACTTGGGAGGCTGAGGCAGCAGGATTGCTTGAGCCCAGGAGTTTGAGGTTGCTGTGAGCTAGACTGACGCCATGGCACTCACTCTAGCCTGGGCAATAAAGTGAGACTCTGTCTCAAAAAAAAAAAAAATTTATTTGAAAAAAATTCAAATTTACAAGAAACTGTAGGAATACGACAAAACTTTCGTATACCCTTTACCCAGATTTACCAATTGTTAACATTTTGCCTCATTTACCTTATCATTCCTTCCTTATATAAATATTTTTTTCTGAGCAGCTGGAGAATATGTTACATACATCATATTCCTTTACTCCTGAACACTCCTATACTCTTTTTGGGGGGATAGGGGAGACAGAGTCTCGCTCTGTCACCCCTGGTTAGAGTGCAATGGCATCATCATAGCTCACTGCAACCTCAAACTCCTGGGTTCAAGCCATCTTCCTGCCGAAGCCTCCTGAGAAGCTGGGACTACAGGCACATGCCATAACACTTGGCTAATTTTTCTATTTTTTGTAGAGAGGGGTTCGTGCTCTTGCTCAGTCTGGTCTCAAACTCCTGGCCTGGAGTGATCCTCCCACCTCAGCTTCCCAGAGTGTTAGCCATCGCCTGGCCCTATGCTCCTTTCATATTCTTTTGTTCCTTTCATATTTCTTTCCTTCTGAACACTTACTATGATGATTGCAAAGTTGTGGGGGTTTTTTAAACTCTATTTTTCTATCTAATTCTGCTGTACGAAAGAGCTTTCCTTGTCCCTTATTGATTGATTGGTTGATTGATTAACATTTTGGACTCATGGACTGTTACTCTATTCAGCAGATTGTAATCCTTTGTTGCTATTTTTTATTTTGATGATTGGTAGTTTCTGGTTTATCCTTCCTGTGTTTTCTTTTACAAAATTAACAGATACATATATGTTTTCTTCTTTCTACTTCTTTTCTACACTTTCCCTTTTACTGAATATATTCCGGAGTTCATTCCATATCAGTTCATAGAGATCTTCCTTGTTCTTTCTTCATAGCTGCATTGTACTCCTGTGTGAGTGTACCACTGTTTATTCAGTTAGTCTCCAATGTTTGAGCATTCAGGTAGTTTTAAATATTTTGCCATTACAGGCCAGCACAGTGGCTCATGCCTGTGATCCTAGCACTCTAGGAGGCCTAGGCAGGAGGATTGCTTGAGCCCAGGAGTTGAAGACCAGCCTGCAAAAGCGAGATCCCGTCCCTACCAAAAAATAGTAAAAATTAGCCAGTCATGGTGTGTGTGCCTATAGTCCCAGCTACTCAGGAGGCTGAGGTAAGAAGATGCTGGAGCCCAGGAGCTTGAGGTTGCAGTGAGTTATGATGACAACAAGATACTCTAGCTGGAGCAACAAAGCAAAACTGTCTCAAAATAAATAAATAATCCGACGGGGTGCAGTGGCTCACACCTGTAATCCTAACACTCTGGGAGGCTGAGGCAGGAGGATCGCTCAAGGTCAGAAGTTTGAAACCCACCTGAGCAAGAGCAAGACCCCGTCTCTACTAAAAATAGAAATAAATTAGTTGGACAACTAAAAATATATAGAGAAAAAATTAGCTGAGCATGGTGGCGTATGCCTGTAGTCCCAGCTACTTGGGAGGCTGAGGCAGAAGGATCGCTTGAGCCCAGGAGTTTGAGGTTGCTGTGAGCTAGGCTGACGCCACAGCATTCTAGCCCAGGCAACAGAGTGAGACTCTGTCTCAAAAAAAAAAAAGTCTGCCATTACAAATAATGCTGCAATGAATAGCCTGTGTATCAATATTTCAGTATTGTTGGAGGTTTTATCTTCAGGATAAATTCTTAGAAATTGGATTGCAGGGCTAAAGATTAACCACATATGTAATTTTGTTAAGTATCACTAAACTCCCCTTTATAGGGAATGAACCATTCCAACCAGTAATGTACGAGGATGACTATTTTTCCCCATAGCCTCACCAACAGAATGTACTGTCAACCATTTTGAATTTTTTGCTAATTAAATAGATGAAAATGGAATTTCAGTGTAGTTTTAATTTGTATTTCTCTTAAAATAAGTAAAGTTTAACATCTTTCATATGTGATGGGCCATTTTTATAATTCTTCTGAATTGTGTTTTAATATCTTTTGTCCATTTTTATATTAGATTCTTGGTCTTTTAATCCCCTCAAATTTTTAAAGTTCTCTATGTATTAACAATGATAGCTTTTCATCTGTGATTCATGTTACAAATATTTTGTTTTAGTTTGCATTTATCTTTCAACTTTGCTTATTGTATTTTTGGCCATGCAAAAATTTTTGGCTTTTTTTTAACATTGTCAAATATATCTATCTTATTGCTTCTAGATTTTGAGGTAGAGTTTAAAAGGCCTCCCCAAAACCAGATTATAGAGAAATTTACATATATTTTTTCTAGCATATGTATAGTCTCTCTGAGTTCAACTTTGTGTATGGTGTGAAATGAACTGATTTTGTCTTTTTCCAAATGGCCATCTAGTCCCAGTACCATTTATTTAAGAGTCTTTCTTTGCCTCAGTGATTTGAGATAGCATCTTTATTATATACCGAATTTGTATGCGTACTTGCTTTTGGACCTTTTGTTCTGGGCTATGTACCAGTACAACACTGCTCTCTGTAATAGTTTAATTACTAAGGCTTTAGGCCGGGCGCGGTGGCTCACGCCTGTAATCCTAGCTCTCTGGGAGGCCAAGGTGGGCAGATCGTTTGAGCTCAGGAGTTCGAGACCAGCCTGAGCAAGAGCAAGACCCCCATCTCTACTATAAATAGAAAGAAATTAATTGGCCAACTAATATATAGAGAAAAAATTAGCCGGGCATGGTGGCACATGCCTGTAGTCCCAGCTACTTGGGAGGCTGAGGCAGCAGGATTGCTTGAGCCCAGGAGTTTGAGGTTGCTGTGAGCTAGGCTGACGCCATGGCACTCACTCTAGCCTGGGCAATAAAGTGAGACTCTGTCTCAAAAAAACAAAACAAAACAAAAAAAAACACTAAGGCTTTGTAATGTATTTTATTATGTAGTAGGGCTAGTAACCCCTGGCCCCCCATGTAACTCTTTTTTTTCCAATGTTTTCCTAACTGTATTGCACGTTTATTTTTCCAGATAAATTTCAGTAGTAGTAAATTTCTTATCCAGTCCCAAGAAAAAAACTTGTTGATATATTCATTAAGGTAACTTAAGAACAGTCATTTTTATGATATTGAGTTGTCCCATCCATGAACAAGATTTCATTTCTTCAGTTCTACTTTTTTATCTACAAAACATCAGGAATGTTTTGTAGTTTTATTCATCTAGGTTTTATATTCTTCTTTTTAAGTTTATTTCTAAGAATATTTTTTGTTGCTAGTGAAAATAGGTTTTTTCATCCATTATTTTTTCTAACTTATTATCAATGTATAGGAAAGCTACCTCACTGAATTTTTTTATTCTTTGAGTTACTTTTACTATTGATTCTTCAGACTTTTCTTGACATCCCATGTCATCTCCATATTAGTAGTTTTATTTCTTCCTTTCCAATTGTTAATGCCTCTGATTGTTTTCTTTTGTCTAGTAGCTTTTAGTAAAATGTAGGCCAGCTCAGTGGCTTGCCTTTGGGAAGCAAAGGCAGGAGGATCCCTTGAGACCAGGATCTGTAGACCAGGCTAAGCAACTCTTTATAAAAAATAGAAAAATTAGCTGGGTGTGATGGTGTGCACCTGTAGTCCCAGCTACTGGGGAGGCTGGGGCAAGAGGATCACTTGCTACTAATTTAGGTTATTCTTAATCAAATGTATATTTAATTTCCTACTATTTCATTAGACCTAATTTACTTCATACAGTTTTACTCTTGCCCATAAACATAAATTTTTAAATTGTCTTTAAACTCAACAGCACTGTTTACCAAATACTTCTATTAACTCCAGATGACTTTGCTTATTCATTGTTTGTTTTCAGCTTTATTCATTCTTCAAATAGCTTCTGCAGTCATCTGAAGAAACTAAAAGTAAGCTGATTACCATAATAGTATATGGCTTAAAGCTCAGATCTCCTCTAAACTCTTATTTAGGAGCAGATATTTTGAAGCATTATTTTCTTAAACTGGTTGTTTGGTTCAAGGATAGACTTCTGTGCTAGATTTGCCCTAATGGTATGTCATTAATATCTTTTTGTTGGTGTTGGAAAAAGGAGAAGTGGCATTTTAGCCAGACTTATTGTTTTTCCTCTTTGCTCATAGTGCCAAACAAATGTTTTCTCACAAAAATTTTCATGTCTTCCTGCCATGTCATGTTTCCATTAAATGAGTTGTTCATGTCTTTGTGGTTTATTCATAAACTTTAAACTTGGTGCTCATTGATATTTATATAACATTTGACTTATAATCACTATGTTGGGAAAAAATTTATACTCTGACTAAATCTAAAAAGAATGTTAAGGCACTTCACAAAGATAAATGATACCATACTTGTCCTTACATGAAGAATTCAGAGAGAACAGAAAATAAGGAATAGGAAAGATGCAGCCATAGCTACGATTTTGCATGCTGTGAAGACCATTACACTTAATTAAGGTAGGCCTCAAATTTGGCTCTGGACTTTATAATCACCCAACATAGGGTTGACAGGTAAAATACAGGGCACCCAATTAAATTTAAATTACAGGTAAATTACAAATAATTTTTAGTATGTCTTGTATTTTTATTTGCTAAATCTGACAACCCTACTATACAAAGTAAAATGCAACCATTCTAATTACCATGTTACCTGACTAAGCAACCTCAGCTAAAATTTAAAGGTCACCTATTTCCTGAACCTCAAAAATTCTCTCAAATGATGTGAAGACTTGTGCCATAAAAATTGAAGTGCTCATTAGTATTTCTACTGTAAGTATAACTGGCCTTATGGCCTTTAACTGTTTTCTTTTGAGATTTGCATTTTTCCTAATGTACTTGAGGAAAACAGTCTTAATCAAATATTTAAATTGTTTTTATGGCCTATCTTATATCCTGTTAAATATTCTTTTTTATGCATGTGAGAATGACTCTTTCCCAAGAGAACCCATCCTCTACATTAGAGATAGCACACTAGGAATATGAGTTCTTAACCATATCCTGCCTGTGCTAAAAGATATCACATGTAGCATAATCTCCTGAGTAATAGAGCAAACCCAGTGAAGGGTAACAGTGCACCCTGTCATTTTTACACTACATGCTGATGTATAGGCTTACAAGGTCTTGGAATTTGTGGCTGGCCTGCACAAGGTAAGATCCGTATTGCCATTTCATCTCCCTTTTGACAAACAGTTCCCTAGCCTTGGGTACAGATAAATTATTGGTATGTTTATAGTTTCTCACTGGCATATATATCAGAGTAGTTTGGTCCTCAGAGGTTTTCATTGGTCTTATTATCTCCTCATTATATTCATTCTTGCTTGCAAAATTGCTGACACCCTCATTCTTTTTTTAGACTGACCCCTTGGTTTCTGCCCTAGACACTGCCCCTTCAACAACTAATCTTCCTCTGAAAGCTTTTCCTGACTTCTTATATGCCTCTCATATTTCTAGAGTTATAATTTGAAGTTAATTTGGCTTATTTTGGATATAAATTTTTATTTTGATCCTTTATTTTTAAGAATAGTCATTTTTCTTAAATTGCTTGAATCACAAATGATTATTTTTGCTAAATTTTGTGTCCTCTGGGCTTCCTTTGTTCTCTTTTTAAACTTTATGTTCTTCTATTTTAAACTTCAGTTCCACTGTGGAATAGAGCTTTGCTCCATAACCCTGAAGAAAAACATGGAGACAATAAATGTCATCACAGCTGTTTTTCTTTTCTTCTTACCTAACTTTGAATAGGTAATGGAGAGTGAAGAGTTCATGTTACTTCCAGCCAATCAACTCATTGATATAATATCTAGTGATGAGCTAAACGTTCGCAGTGAAGAACAAGTGTTCAATGCAGTGATGGCTTGGGTCAAATACAGTATTCAAGAAAGACGTCCTCAGTTACCCCAGGTAATGATAGAATGCTTCTCTAAGAAACTGCTTTGTGCTAGATGAAATAATACACATTTATCTTGCAAAGATGAAATAATTATCACTCTCATTTAGAGAGTGTAAGAAAGTTCATCTTTCCAAATAATCAAGGAAATAAGAGTTTGGAAGCATTTTGACCCGCTTATTATTGTGGACTTTTTGTTCCTTTGCTTCCCCTCTATTTTGGAACTACATTTCCCCTCTACATTTGAGCTATAGCACAATTCAAAACTTACACTGTATAAAATGAACAAAAGAAAGCAAGGATATTTCTTTTTCTGTGGCTTGGAAATCCTGCCGCATGTTTCCCTTCCCTATAACTTGGAAATTCTGCCACACTTTGATAAGTCAGGAGATGAATTGGGGCATGTGTGGTCACTGAGTGAAATGTTTAAGACCCTTTCTTGTTATTATGACCATAGTTTTTAGCAATTTAACAAAATTGCTAAATTCAATTTGAGACCAATTATAGAAGCACTTATATTGTTGAAAGCTTAAAGTAGCATTCTAAAGTGACATTAATATGCTTTTAATTTTCAGATTATTCTGCATTACTGAATTGATGGTTAGAATAAATTTAATTTAGTTTTAGTGTTTATGCTTTTCCTTCTTCCTTAGTTATGGTATTCAAGTAGATCTCAAAACAATGGGAAGCACAATATGGGAGCATGGGTCATGTATTCTCTTAAACATCTTGCAGATGGGAGCTCATGCCTTTAATGGTGTTTATCTCTCATAGGTGCTGCAGCATGTTCGTTTGCCTTTGCTTAGTCCCAAATTCCTGGTGGGCACAGTAGGCTCTGATCCCCTCATCAAAAGTGATGAAGAATGCAGGTATGCATGGCCCTGGATGGGAAAAAAATCAGCACCTAATCATTCCTATTTTCTCTTAATTTCCTTATGTGTTTTGCTTCCGAAATACTGTATTTCCTAGAGCTGAAACTAAGGCTATATTTAACAGGTTTTTCTGCTGGGCTAGGGCCAAGTGGAGGAGAAGGAAGAAGAGAAGACTGAAATTCCAGTTTTGCATTCCATTAGTTTTTTTTATATGTGGTGCTTACTGATGTAAAAGTGGCATTAAAGAGATGTAATTCTAAGATTTTAATGCAAACTTGAATTTGAAGAGTAGGTTCCCTGCTAATATTATTTTTCTTGAGATAAATTGACTAATGCTGTCAACTTTGTTAGTGAGTGCTTTTTCATTCCATTACATATGTCTAGTTGGGGAATAGGACTAGGCTTGCTTTCTAAGATTATAGATAGTTAAAGATCTACCTACCACCTCCTAAAGTAGCTATGGGAAGATTTCCACTAGAACAAGGTGAAGCAGTTTCCAGATGTTTTTTGACAAAAGAAACTCTAAGTGCTTTTACAAAGGGAAGAAAAACCCCTATTTTACCAGGCTGACCCTGAGATATGTATATAAAATTTAATAAGTTACTTTCCCAATTTGACAGATTTTAAGATTTAGGTTCAAATCTAAAACTATCTGGCATTTTTAACCATTTTCCCCCAGCATGCCCCAGTTATAAAAGTGAAAGAGCAAATTTAGCTTCAGGCTAAATTTTCACTGAGATACGAAGTCATGATGGAAATACCAGGCAATTCACAACAACTCATAGTGTAATTGGCATCATTGCTTTCATGTGTGTGCTAATTTTAATATTGGCCAACATTCATGATTTATTTTAATTTATGCTTGCTCTCCTTTGCCAGCCTATGTATTCCTAAACCATATTGGGTCTTGACTAATAATGTTTTTTTGTTTGTCTTTTTAATCTCATAATTTGTACAGGAACTGACTAGCAATGTTATTTAGACATTTGGAATAAAGGCACAATTTTTTTCTACAGAGACTTGGTAGATGAAGCTAAAAACTACCTCCTATTGCCTCAGGAACGACCATTAATGCAAGGACCAAGAACAAGACCACGGAAACCTATTCGATGTGGAGAAGTACTCTTTGCAGGTTTGAGTCTTTTTCTTTTTTTTTCAATGTTTTGTGGAGATGGGATCTCACTATGTTGCCCAGGCTAGTCTTGAACTGCTGGCCTCAAGTGATCCTCCACCTCAGCCCCCCAAAGTGCTGGGATTACAGGTGTGAGCAACCACGCCTGGCCACAGGTTTGAATCTTAATATACTGTGACTAAACCAAATGTTTCCCCATTCAAGAAATTGTCATTTGAATAATCCTTTAGGCAGTTGTGATATCTACTGTCATAAGAAACAAATACTAAGTCAGCATGTAGCTTGTCTCTTAATCCATGATCCAACACTGGTATTCTCTAAAAGAGTGCTCTATTTTTATATAAATCTAAAAATGTCATGTAGTAGATGTTTTGTTGAAATGTGTCACATGCATTAAAATTTAAATACGAATGTGCAAATCCACTCATAATTACATGGAGTTGTCAAAAAACATAATCCTACATTAAATAGTTATATTTGTTCCTGGCTCTGTGAGCCTAGGTTCAGCCCAAGACAACCTGCTGTATGCTCCTACTTTCTGCCCCTGAATCTTTTAGATCTTTCCATTTTAGGTATTTTCAGTTCTGTCCATGTAAAGTCAGTTCTCTTGTTCACCTAACTAACCACTTTCTCACTGTTTTGAGAACTTCTTACTAGTTCATTCTCTTCAAATTTTTTTCAAATTATTATTCATGGAGCTAGCTGGGACCTGATGTAGTCTTAGAATTTAAGCTTCCAATTTTCAGTAATTTCATACATCTTAGATAAGGGCATCCTCTGATTCTGTTGTCCCACTTTCATATGTGAGGTATTCTATTCCTTTTCATCAGAGAATTTCATGCAGTCTCTGAGGATTAATTACCTTTCCCATCATCCTCGCCACTTGCCTATTTTTTTTCTCTCCAATTTAATTTTCTCTTAAAATGTAGGAATAAATTTTCCCCTGTATTTTAAGAAGGAATATTTGGTAATTTTTTATTTTTTTAGTTCCCTCTCGCTAAGTTTTTTCATTTAATTTTCTTTATATAGAAGATTGCAACCGGGCGCGGTGGCTCACGCCTGTAATCCTAGCTCTCTGGGAGGCCAAGATGGGCGGATCCTTTGGGCTCAGAAGTTCGAGACCAGCCTGAGCAAGAGCGAGACCCCATCTCTACTATAAATAGAAAGAAATTAATTGGCCAACTAATATATATAGAAAAAATTAGCCGGGCATGGTGGCACATGCCTGTGGTCCCAGCTATTTGGGAGGCTGAGGCAGCAGGATTGCTTGAGCCCAGGAGTTTGAGGTTGCTGTGAGCTAGGCTGATGCCACAGCACTCACTCTAGCCTGGGTAATAAAGTGAGACTCTGTCTCAAAAAAAAAAAAAAAAAAAAGAATATTGCAACATTTCCTTGAAAAGAAAATTGATGAAAATTTTCTTTGTCTTTCTAATCCTGATCGTGCTTTTTTTCCTTCTATTTTGGGACTATTTATTTCATTCTTGTTTTAGATTTCAAACTTACTAATTCATCATGCACTGAATTCTCCCATACTTCAGTGTCTCAATGTCTTATTTATTGTTATTAATAGATTTATAATTTCTATCATCATTTTTATTCCTTTTATTTTCATCCTATATATGCAATCTTATGTACATGTTGATGTACTTTTGTGGGTTCACATAGACAGTCACATGCCCACACCTGTGCACATTTGTATCCTCACCCTTACATACCAGTTTATAGTCAAAGGTTTGTGAATAAATTCATTGTTGGATCTAGTTCACACGGAAGCCTGTTAAAATTTTGTTAGCTTTGATGGTTAAATTAGATAAATTACATTTTAAGGGTCTTTTATATATAAAAGTAGTTTGTTATGCTAGCTTCCCCTACAAGCAAGAATGCTATAAGTTACATTAGAGCTTTTATTTCCCAAATTGAAAGTCCATTGTCTATTTTTTAAAATTAGAAGACTGCGAAGTCTAATATTTGGTACCCATGATTTCATGATGTCATGTTGTTTCAGGAATTCTAGTAGTAAGGTCATCTCTGTGGTGGTACAGGGTGAGCACCTTAAATCCCAAAATCTTAAATCCTAAATGCTCCAGAATCTAAAACTTTTTGAGCACCAACATAATGTTGAAAGGAGATGCCCATTGGAGCATTTCAGATTTCAGATTTTCAGATTTGGGATGCTTGGCTGGAGTATAATGCAAATTTTCTAAAATCTGAAAAAAGACAAAACCTGAAACATTTCTGGTCCCACGCATTTTGGGAAGAGATGCTTCACTTGGATGTCCATTATTATGGAGATCTGTTAACTAACTACCTTATTTGGCTGTAAGTTTTAGTGGCTGGAGTAGGGATGTTAGTACGCTACTGTTTTTTATCAACTTCAGGATATTTTGGCAATGATTAAGAACTAGATTAAGGGAGGGGAAAGGTAATGGGAATCTAGTATTCTAGTATTCTACTATTTTCTGGGGAAAATAGCACAGAAGAGGGCCTCCCTGAAATCAAAATCTAGAGGCTAAGCCAAATAGGTGTACAGAAAGTACCTTTCAGTTCCAAGATCCTTTCTAGATTCGGAGAGGGTACCAATACAGTAGAATGAGACAACAACTTTGGGAATACTGAGAGACAATAATGTAGCTCCCTTTAAATAGAAATTTAATTGTGACTTCACTTGAGTTATTCAACAACTGCCATCTTGATGCTGCTAATTTCTATCATCCTCCTCCAGTATGACATAAAGGTGACATGTTTTCAATGTGTGGTCCTCTTCACCAAAACCTCATTTGCCTGTTTTGATTAGATCATGATAATAATGAAGCCACATTTTGCCATCTTTAGCAGCCTGTTAAATTGGATCAGTTTCATTATCTCAAACTTCTGTTATTAATCTCATAATTGCATATGGCTGATCTGTTATCTGATTCCTTCACTATATTGTTAACTACTTGAGGTCAAGGACCATTTCTAATTTATCTTTTTTTTTTTATTTCGGCATATTATGGGGGTACAAAATTTTAAGGTTTCAAAAAATGCCCTTTCCCCCTCCCCCCACAAGTCTGAGTTTCCAGCGTGACCATCCCCCAGACAGTGCACATCTCACTCATTATGTATGTATATACCCGCCCCCCACCCCCCTCCCCCTTGCCCAATACCAATTACTGTAGTACCTATGTGTCCACTTAGGTGCTGCTCAGTTAATACCAGTTTGCTGGTGAGTATATGTGGTGTTTGTTTTTCCATTCTTGGGATACTTCACTTAGTAGTATGGGTTCCAGCTCTAACCAGGAAAATATAAGATGTGCTATATCACCGTTGTTTCTTAGAGCTGAATAGTACTCCATGG